>CM051455.1:52759672-52884823 GCA_028274465.1 Plantago ovata | reverse complement strand
AAAATGATAATAACTATTCTGAAGGAGACGTCTCAACGAACATAGAGAGGTGTTTCATAATGTACTAGATATTCAAGTTTCCAATGCAAAATTATATCTACTAATATTCATGTACTAATGTTGACAATACTCATCTGTGCTAGACTATCAGTTTATCAGTGGAAAGTTGAATAGTTTCTGGTTCTATGATAGTAGTAAGGACTGTCAGTATGCTTATATTGAAAGTTATTTCTTGATTGATATTACCAGTGCTACATCGGAGTCAGTATGCTTATATTCATCAACTGATAAATTGACATGTTATGACATAGCATGCATAACACGATGTAACTTGGGAACTCAAGGTACACAAAACAGAATGTCAAAACCCGGACATCCCAATTTGACTGCAGCCGATTTCACCTGTAGCATGTAAATCGATGCAGCTTTTTATTTCTTCCATTTCATGCATGAGTTCTTCATAAATAATAATACTACGTCTTAAACATGGTAGAACATATATGTACATCCAATTCATCTTATAGCCATGGAACATAAATATCATATATATTATAAAAAAACATAATCAAAGCACAGCAGTACAACACACTTGAACACGATATGCCACACCATAACCATGAATGCAGGTGCTAACTGTTAAAGGCTACACGCTCATACTTAACATATATCATAGGAACAAAGAAATTGCACCACAATCATGAAACATAAACTATTTGTTCATGTAATTATAATCGTAACTTTAATCAAAATATATGCACGCCTCATAAATTACACAGCATGCTTGAACATAACCCCATAGCTTGACCATGAATGTGGGTCCAGAGTAGCAATGTTATAAATCTTCATCCATACCATGGATTTCAAATAAAATTACATTAATATAAAACATACACTGAACATCACTTATGTGAACCATAAATATTTAACCATACGTGTTCATGAATCGTATGCTTAGTCTATGGGATGAACCTATGAGTTGCATGTTTGAGGATTTCAATAGAGAATTTAAAGGGTACTACAAACTCTACAGGTTGGAATCCTCACACAGTCACACTGCAGATGGTTTCCTCAGAAGGCTATTATACCAAAATCCAACTTCAACAACCCAAAACAGACTGGAGATGTACTAAAAGTCACCCCTCCTGGAAAGTGCAAGAAATTAGTAGTAGGCATCAAAGCTCATCCAGGTTAATAATGTCATCCATGTTCCAGCAGATGGCTGATTGATCCTGCTGCAACAGGGCTCCTGAGAGAACTTCAGTATTCTCCAAGACATTGTCTAAGCAATCTGCAAGATCTGATTCCCATAAACCCAACTCACAAACTCTCTTGTACGTCTCATAGCCTGTAGCCTTCAGGCCTTTTGAGATATCATCTTTCAGTCGAGCAGAAGTAAAATTTTCAGAATTCATCATGGTCCGGAAACGTTCAGCAATACCAGGAGTCCAGAAAACAACCACCGCACATGATTTATCCACCATGCGGATGTCAAAACTTTCTGAGGCAACTTCATGAGAATCATGTAGAAGACCTTTCAGCTTTGCAGTAGAAATCCCGCCATGTAATCCCCATAAGAAAACAAGACTTTCGGTGCTCACACTTCTATTGTTGCCAGTCCAAATTCCAACATCTTCAGCAGTGGAATCGCCATAACTATTCGAGCAAGGATTAAATATATTAGAGTGACACTGAAGAGAAGGAGAGAACTGGATATGACCGCCTTCAGGATTGAGCTTCAAAATAGAACATAAATTGGCAAACAAGTGACATATCTCCAGCACATCATGCCCATGCATATTAACTTTGTCAGCCTCACCTCGGTGAGTAATCTCCACATCTACTGGTGCAAAGTACCTTCTTTTCAAATAAGCACTGGTCGACGTAACATCATTTATTTTCTTATAAGGTCCAATTTCCTTCACAAGATGGTTCACATCAAGTATTTGAGGAAAGACCAAACGCAAAGAACTTCTAAATTCATCCACTGTCATGGGAAGCGAAGAGAGAAACTTCGAATGAATAGATACAAAATCATGAAGTGAGTTGTGCGCAACAACAGGTTTCCCAGAGCTAGAGATCAACTCAATCACCTCTCTAAACCCACGGACTCGTTTATTCTCCTCGTCTTCCGTCTTCTGAATTTCCATCAAAAGAACGTTCCTGTCTTCTTGCGAACTCGTCAAAACCACTCGAACCGCTTCAACTCCCCCTCCTCTCGCCGGAACTCTTACTGGCACAACATCTACACACTCTTTCAGCACCTCAAGTGCAAGCTGCACTTGCTTCTCACTGTTGACATCTATAATTAGGCATGGTCTTGAACCATACAGTTCACTTCCTAACATAAGCTTCCTCAGAGAACTCACCAATGCATCCTCCCCATTATTCGAAACTCTTCTACAAGAATCTATCCAGCTCTTAACTCTAGACCTAATCCCTTGGCAAAAAATCGAATCGGCAACCGATTTCCCCGGCAAAGAGAACTCAACAGAACTACTACTACTACTACACTACTACTACTACCCCTTGACAAATGCCCAACTTGAACTCTGTCTGACAATTCTTGCTCTCTGGACAAGTATGATAACCATGATATATGCAAGCATTAAAGTCGAAACCTTTTTGCGCCATTGAATTCAAATATGATGATTGGCAAGTGAAACTATAACAAGGCATCCCAACTTTCAACTCATCCCTAGGAAACAAATGGAAGTTGAAAGGGTGAGCAAGTACCTTTGAAGCTTTAACCGAAAAGGGGCAAACGGCGAACTGAAGGATTTGGAAGTTCTTGGCGGCACGTTTGGCTTTGAGGTAGGCCGTCTCCGGCGTGTCAAAGGGGAGAATTCTTTGCCAAGAGGCGGAGCAGCCGCCGGTTTTCTGAAGCGAGACGGCGACGAAGTCGGAATTGGAGAGATGGGTTTTTAGGTTTGTGAATTCGTCGGCGAAATTGGATTTGGTGACCTGTTTTATGGAGTGACATTTGTGGGTTTGGGTGGAGAAGAAGCGCTTGTAGAGCATTTGGGAAAAAGATGGAATCTTTGTTTGAATTTCGTTTACCTGCAATGTGTTTCTCCTTAGACGTAACAAGCTAGATAAATTGACAATGAATGAAGCTAATAAACAGGGGAGAGAGGGAAGAAGAAGAAGACTAGCAGCTCTAGCGCAGGTTCTGAAATCCAAAGAGGCCTGAAAATGGATTCTGGTAGGTCTGGAAAATTTGAACCGATCCAAGTTTAGTCTAAAAAAAAAAAAATTGGTCCACCATGAATTCGATCCATACGGTCATACATATCTCGACCAATTGTCAGGCCTACATCATAGTGTAGCCCGAGTCGGGTATAAAATGTGTTGAAGTCCTTTGAATGTGATAAGAACAAATGTTGATTTATTAGATCAGTATATATAGATGATCGTGTTTTTTTTAAACGATATTTAAACACGTAGGAGAATCTAGTGTTTATTCGATAAGTATTACAACATTACAAGATACTAGTACTAGGCCTAGTCTGATAAAGGTCCTATCAGCATGTAGTGTCAGGATAGCGATAATAGGTTAGAATTCTCCAGTTCTAGCTCTTGAGTTTGATATCCTTGAGAGTCTGATTTCAAACACTGCGTCCAATATGTATTGGCTTTGCGCTTTATGTTCCTTCACATTCAAGACCCACATGCATCAAGTAGATTGTACACCATAGCCATTCCCCTGTACAACAATGGTGTCTTTGCGGTATATCTCTGATAGATCGTGGTCATTTATGTAGCTTTCTTTTTCTTTTGTGTTTTCTTTCATCCTGCTCTACAAACCTTTGTATTAAATTCAGTTTTTTTTTTTCATCCTTTATTGTACCACAAGTTTAGTCTATTTGTACCCATGCAATAGTTCTAGGTTGAATCCCATTAGCATGATAACATGCAATTCTGAAATTGCACCCTGGGCCTTCTATATGTATGATTATTTCCTCTTTTGACGGTGAAGTTGAGTTCCTGATAGTAATACATAATATTATGCATTTGTTTCATCTCTGTATATGTATATGTTTCCAAAAAAACCAATTTCCTCAACTAGATTAAAGAGATGCCATATGAACTTTAATCTGAAAGTTCTTTGTAGGCCTTCAAAAGAGTAGATGAAGATGGAGAAGCAGCAAAGGGAGTGGCTTTGAATTTCTTTCTTACAGAACTTGTTAGAAAAAAGTAGGTTGAATAACGCTCTTCGTTATTTGTATATCAGTAGGTTGAATAAACTCCGTCCTGTAGAGTTTCTTTGCCTATGTGTAACAAAGTTTTATGCTTGATCCATTTATTGGCCTTTTTGTGTCGTACTCGTATATGTAACTTATATTCAGTAAGTGGCATAAGTTTGAACATTAGCTTCTATTCCTTGTAGGAATTAGACATGGCCATTAGAGTCGATAACATCTTAGATTCGAAACAGAACTCAATTATTGAAACTTAATGCTTTCTTTCCCACTTAAACAACTTGCAATGACGATTTGTGATGGCTCTCGGAAGAAGGACTACCTATGATTCTATGTCATGTGTCAAATTTAGCGTTTATTAGAAGTACGGTCATGCAAGGTGAAGCAAGGATTGAGCTGGTCTGATAATGTTCTAAATGTTATCCTTTGTTTCAAAATTATGATGTATATCGATGCAAGATGTCTGAAGATTGGTCTTATTTATATTATCGTTCTTTACCAAAAATGGTACCCCTTGATTAGACCCAGATGGTGTCTTACAAATTTATGATAAGTCGGTAAGTTTTTGCAATGGGGATTATGTTTCAGGCACATCAAGGAGGAGGATTCTATGGGAATCTTATGTAACCATGACGGTTCGTGGTTAACTGGCTATGAATTAACCTGGACGACTGACGACATGTGGTTTTCTTTTTTTTACACCCCTACGTTTTATCAAAAAGATTTTACATCAACATTATAGTTCATCTCAAAAGTTTATCGTTTGCTATAGTCAAAATAATTGAGAAAATAATTAAAAAAATAGAAAAAAATTTAGAAAAAATTTATAAATGGTAATTTTTTACGTGTATAATACTTAAAAGTCAAATTTATGACTCTCAAAAAACTTTCTTCGAATTTTTTCTAATTTTAATTATTTTTAAAAAATATTCTAATAATAACAAACAAACGAGGGGATTTAGAGAGTATGGCAGGAGTATTAAAGTGTTAAAAAAAAATCGTGAAAAGAATACAAATACTGCATTATTAGTGCGATTGGGAGTATATATTTGAGGCAGTCAATCTATGTTTTGGAAAAATGATTTTGTTATAGGATTATTGGAGGAAAGAAGAAAGAAAGGGAGAGTGGGGCAGTGAGATTGAAAAAAAAAATTGATTACGCGTATATGGGGAACACAAATTGGCGACGCGTGAGCAGTGCCGATTGGCTATTGCTACAAAATGTCGGCCTTGGCGGACCAAGTCCATTCCCTTCACTCACTTATTCAATTTAATTCAATTTGGCCGTTTTTGCGTATAAAAATAAATAAATTAAATTATAGTATTAATCAATTCATTAATCAGTTAATCTATGTATCCAAATCCATGATCCATCCATCCAAAGACGGCTGGCTGGCTGGCTGCTTTCATTCACTTGGAGTATTTTAATTGAAATTTCATTCAGTTTTTTATTACTGTATTCCCATCCTCTTCTTAGCAGCCACCGTCCCCCACCCGCCCTGCCGTATTTCCGCACTTTTCTACAACTTCCCAACTTAACGCTCTCAACTGTTTTAAGCACAAAGTAGGATAATATTTTGGGAAATATACTATGAATAAAGAACATATAAAGGTTGGTAGTAGCATTTAATATGGGAGTATTATAAATGTTTTCAAATGAGTTTTTGTATTGATATTATTCTATTGGGATGAGTCGAATTCAACTCAAATCCAACTCTGAAGATTGAAGGCGGTACATATTATTGGTAATGAGATATCGAAGAATTTATTAATTTTGAATAATTAAATGGAAACTTTAAAGGCAAAATTCAAATGTAGAATTAAGAAATTATGTTATTTTGGTATGACAAATACTACACTTTGTCCTGTTAAAATTGGCTCGCTTCCCATTTAAAAAATGGTATTATATACTTTTTTCATCAACTCATCCTTATACGTATTGCTACAAAATACTCTTTATCATATTTTAGTATCCAATTTCCATTTTGTATATATATACTCTCGCTATTTTATTTTAATATTACAACTGCTCGTGCACTACCATACAAACATTCTAGAACACATTGTATCTTCGCACTTAAACCACCTTATATCCTGTAAAAAAAGATCAAATTCTGCACATCTCCTTCACCACTACTCATTTGCACTGCACCATCTTATACAATTGAAGAAAGAAAAAACCAAATAACTCATTAGTAGTTGTACCATCAATCATCCAAAATATATGTAAGAACGGATTAAAGAAAACTTCAACACAACTGAAAATATTATGAAAATATTATGCATACCAATTAAATTCATATTTTTCATCAAACTTCCATTTATAATAAATTCGGACCGAAATGTGCTTATTCTTGAGCAACTTTATTACGAGATCCAGAAAGACAAAATGCACAATAAGTAACATGTGCTAGTCGAGTGAAATTTGAGACAACATCTCACGGGGAAACAAAATTGGGAGTAACTATATAAGTTCAAAATGTTTTAATCTCAATCAATTATTGATCGGGTAACTACACGATCATTGGTGGGTATGTAATTTTATTTGTTTTTTTGCACTCTGAACATTTCTTATATTACTATTTATCAATAAAACAAATATTTGTTCAGAAAAAATAATAATACCAGTACTCCGAGTAAATACATTATTCAAATTATTACTATACTCATGTGTATTTTTTGAATATAATAATCCCCGAAACAAGGGCCGTATACAAGTGCTAATTGCCGGCACATCAACATCTTTCTTCCTTCCTTCGCTCTACGCCCGCCCTTGTCTGTCTGTTTTTGCTGCACTACTCCTCTTTTTCGCCACGTTATCCCTTTTCCCACTTGGCCCCACACCCCCTCAATATTTTTTCCCTCTTCCCCTTTTTCTTCTTAAACTACCACTTTCATCTCTCTATCATCCCACTCTTGTATATGGGCTAATTGTTGCCTAGCCACCTTATTTAACATTTTTTGCACTCTACTGTCAATGTTTCCAATTATCGCAGCTCCTCAATTAAAGTTTACACCACCATTACAAAATATAGCCCTACGACCGAAACGCAAATAAATACTCCATTTCGTACCGAAATCAAATTTACCTACATTAATGCATGCTACGAACAGGTTATGCCATTAATAGTAACTAGAATTCGTGACTAGTAACTTTTAACTAATAAAATTTCAATTCTAATTCCTAACATTATCTTTAGCAAAATAATGCAAGTATAGTGGCCAAGACACTTCAACAACCAACCTCCTAAACATTAGGTCTCCATAAATCACATTCTAGGGTAGTAATCATTATATGTACACGTTTCCTTTAAATCAATATCGATATCAATTTCAAATAATGTTCTGATCAGATTTTGTAACCGTTCAAAAGTTAACCCTCCACTCGATAATCCGTGTCATCTCTCTGTTTGTTGGTTTGAAATGTCAACTTTCTTTATCATACTTCCGCTAAGAGTTCTTAACACCGATTCCATTTACCCACTCTATATCCACTATTCTCTAACGATTGACACCATTCATTTACTTACCTGAAACACTGGTAAAATATAATAGTTTAGGAGTACTAAATTGCAATTAAGAATAGTACTACTATAATAATCACATGAACCTCACGCACACAAACTACAAAAACACACTATACTCTTGGCATCCCTCACTATAATTGCTTGGGCGGCGGCCTCCTCTGCAGTCAAACCCTTTGTTGACCGTGCCCACCCCACCTACATTTCTTTAGAATTTACCCCTCCCCTAACTTTCTCTCTCTTAATTCATCCATTCTCTCTCTCCTCTCAATCCTATATAAACACACACGCACCCCCTAGCTCTTCTCATCCATTCCAACACAACAACAATAACACAACCATTTCTCCATTTCTCTTCCCCAAATTCCCAAATCGAAAAAAAAAAATGGCGATGAAGGATAAGGCCAACAAGGAGTCCGCCGCCGCCGCCAAAGCTAACAACATCAAGGAGGTCCACTACCGCGGCGTCCGCAAGAGGCCGTGGGGACGCTACGCCGCCGAAATCCGGGATCCCGGCAAAAGAGCCGCGTCTGGCTCGGCACATTCGACACCGCCGAGGAGGCGGCGCGTGCGTACGATAAGGCGGCGCGTGAGTTTCGAGGACCGAAAGCTAAGACCAATTTTACCTATCCGGCGTCGGATCACCCTCTGGTGGCTCACAGCCCTAGCCAGAGCAGCACCGTTGAGTCATCCAGCGCTGAGATCAAGGCTCACGCGCCGGTTGAACTGGATCTGACGCGCCGTCTCGGCGCGGTGCCTGAGCAAATGGCTGGTTATCCGTTTTTTGGAAGGCAGCCGGCGATGGCGGTGCTGCCGAATGGGCAGCAGGTGTATTTTTTTGAGCCGATGGTTCAGCCTGTGCAGTACCAGATGAAGCCGGTTGGTCAGGGCGGCGCGTGTTCGGATACTTCGTCGGTTGTGGATGAGAATCATTTTGAGGGAGGGTGTGAAGTGAAGAGAGGTTTGGATCTGGATCTTAATCTACCGGCTCCCTTGGAAGCGTGAGTGTAACTGAAAGAGAGGAGAGGAAAGAGAGAGAGAGAGAGAAACTGACTTTTATTTGTAAATATATGAAACAAGAGGGGGCGAATTGCAAAACGAGTAGTAGCCTTCATTTTTGCAGCGAGGATGAGAAAATAACCACTTTCTTTTGTGGTTGTTTTTTTCACTTTGTTGTTTCTCATTTTGCAGACGGCTATTTGGGATCCCGTTACTGTTCTCTTTTTTTTAGTTTAAAAAAGAAAAAAAAAAAGGATAAAATTCTAGAAAAGAAAAACCAACAAAATTATGTTGTTTTTTTTATATTTGTTCTGTTACAGTTCACTTGTTTCAGATCTGGAGTTATAATTAGCCTTCTTTGAGAATTATAATTAATGTTTCATTTACTCATTGCTATATCTTTTTCCAATTGGTTTGATATTAATTATTATCTCATAAGTACGCAGTGGTATATCATAAGCCAGGGTGCTAAGAACAATTTTTAATAATAATTGATGTTTAACAAAATTGACTATGTTACACTGTCCAATCCGGATATTTTGGTAACTCTCTATAGGCGCTTACAACCCGATTACGAACTTGGTTTTTCCTAAGTTGAGCTAAAAATTACAGGGTCAATACGATTCGATACTTGAACTTCAATTTACTAATAAAATGTTATGATCGGACTTTATGTAAATAAGGAGTTGATAGGGAGTTTGGTGTCAATGTTGATGTCATTTCCCTAATGGTGAGTGTGTTTATTTAAATGGGAAAGTCATTGTTTGGTGATGTGTTTGTTAACATGTAAAAATGAGGAAATGAGAGCAAATAAGAAAATTATATTTGGGTCCAATTTTTTTTAATAATTATTAGTGTTCCTAATATCATTTTAACCTACTATCTCCATAATTATATTTTGGTTCACAACATTGTTTCAATTTTCAAATTTGACTGAACCAACCAAGCCTCAAGTTTAAAATGTAAATTAGATTCTAAAAATGAAAAGCTACGATCATAGAAATTAAAGCTCCAATTCACTCGGAGAAACAATAATGGTGGAGCAGAAGCACAATATAGGTAGAGCAAAATCTGCCACCCAAGTCTGGCCGAGCAGACTCTACTCCGCCAAAATTAAGGGCGGCTCCGCCCCTTTACTTTCTTTTTTTTTTAAATTCTTTTTTTTTTCTTTATCCTTTTCTTGGCCTTATTTGGTTTGAAGTTTTGAACCGATGATATTTTTGTAAATAATGGTCGTCAACATAAAAATAGAAACGTGGGTGAACTTCATAGCATGGTACATCGGTATTAATTAAAGTGAAATAACCTTGTTATATTTATTTGGATAAACCATTGAGTTATATTCTTACTTATTCCAAATATAATAACGTTCATCCTTTTTATTTTGATAATAATTTTCAAGCCTCACTAAATCTTATTTTTCATTACTTCCTTAATCCCACTCTAATTTAGTAATTTTAACCTTTTCTTAGTTAATTAAGTTGACTACCAATTATTATTAAACTATGATAATAATATATTTAACAAAACTATATTATGAAAATTTCTGATATAATTTTATTAAATATTTTATTATTCGACGATATAAAAATATGTCAAATTCGCCCTAATGCGCCTCCGACGAACTAAGATGAATTGTCTGAAGATTCATAGAAGAATTATGGGCTAACTCAGACTCTGATAGAATCTCCAGACCAATCATGATCCGTAATAGAGACTTACAATAGAGCAGAGGCAATAGATACATAGCATGAAGGTGATCAGCATACGGTCGGAAGGTATAGCCCTCGAAGCTCTCAATGTATCAGAGAAAGCATCCATGAGACAATGCATGAAGTGTTGCCCAAGAAAATCTATAAGTTGATGTCGTTGTCTCAGATTCACTGTATGTAGTTTTAAAAATGTACTAGAATGACAGGCTACTGGGCATAGTTGAGGTAGAAGTCCTATAAATAGGACTCTCCTCCTTGTAAATTATAAAGAATATCGATCAGATTGTTTGGCTTAGAGTTATGGAGAGGGCTTTTGAATAGTAATTCGAGAGGTGAATAGTATTTACTGTTGAGAGGGGTTTGTGAAATTAGTTTTGGGTTTAAGTTAGTAAAAGAAAGTAGGATATAGGGGGAATATTAATAGGAGTGATGATGAGAGGTGATGATTGGATGATTAAATGATTGGTTAATTATAGTTAGTTATAGTTAGTTGTATTGGAATTGTGGGAGAATGTATTGAAAATTGAGTAGATTTGGTTGGGAATTGTATTTTTTATATTAGATGAAATAATATGAAAGGTAATAGAGTAAAATAAAATCTGAATGTACAAATATCTGTTCCAATTTCCCTTTTTTTACTATTATTAATATATTTTTTTTACAAACTGAGGATGGATAAAATTATTTAATTGCTTACGCAAAAAATTATTTCACACGAAATATGAATTATTATATTTGATTACATTAATCATACAACAGTATGTCTGCTACAACACGTTGTCCAACAATACATATACGAAATAGTTATGACTCGTCCGATACCAGAACATATATATATATATATATATATATATATATATATATATATATATACTGCAAGAATGATTTATTCCGATGGTCAAACGGAAAAGTCACCGGAAAAAAAGTCGACCAAATCACAAATCGACACTGACAGAATTGTAGATCGGAGTGAGAGGATCACTAATATGGTCTCTGATTCGTTGTACGGTGCCGGAGTAGGCCGGAAATTGGCCTGACATGACGGCGGCGGCGGATAAGAGGAGGAGAGAATATGTCACGGACAGAGAAAATGGAGAGGCTAGAGAGAGAAAGCGGAGATGAAAATAACGAGAGGGGTTAGGAATAGTATGAATAGTAGCCAGGCTGCTATAATTGAAAGCCAAACGTAAGAAGCCCTCTCAACAGTACGAGAGGCCTCTCTAATAGAGAGCCAAACAAGCCGAATATCCCACTGTTATGGTGCATAAATTAGATCCCAAATAGGCAGAACTCCATTGTTGTTGTTCTTTAAGCCTAAGCTCACAATAACCCTATCACATTTTTCTTACCATAGTAACCCTATCATATTTTTTCCTACCATATATAATAACCCTATCACACACACGTATACTGAAACACGTGCGGAAAGTCCATATCCTCATATTCGTCTCCCTTCCTGTTGAGGTTTTACCTCATCATTAGTATAATTTAAAAGTAGCTTGTAGTTAAAATATAATTTATTAATATGAAAAGGATAAAATTGCTAAATTTATTTGAGTGGGAGGGAGGAAGTGTATATTTCTTATTTTCCGTATGATGGAATTGGATGGAATTAATTCAATTCACATTCTCAGTACTCCAATGTCAAAAGGATACAGTATTGTTTATGAAGACCAAGGAGAAGACCTATACTGTAGTTTACAGTAAGACTTTGAGTAGAGTAAGTAGTAAAGCAAAACCATACAGCGGAGCGGACATGTATATAATACAGGCGGCACCGAATATATATGTAATTCATTTGAAGGCATAAAACGTGTCGAAATTATGGGTGCGTGCTTATTTGGCCTTGGCTTATTTTACTCATAGTCTAAGTCTTCGTCAATGCCAGCAAGCATGAATGTAGATTCATTCAACTCACATTAAATTGTTTTCACTTATTTTTCTGCTATCATTCTATCAATACACAATAAAGTATTTACTGCAATACTTACTACTGATGCTAAATTAATAAACGCGGTCTTCGCTTATTAATTAGGATTGGTGTATGAGTTTTGAATCAGAATCATTTCTGATACATAATGATAATTTACTGTTGAGGTTTGTCTTGTATTGTTGTGAAGGGTAGTCTTGTGTTGATGTGCAAACCTTGTGCACACTTCTTTGTAAAGTATTTCTGCTTGTTTTTCTTATAAATAAAAATTTTGCCGTTTTAAAACAAAACGAAAAATGATAATTTGATATATCACCAACATACATGTGTGTAAATGCACCCCTTTTGGTGATTTATATGATATATTTTGATTTGGGAATCAATAAACGGTGAACTCCATAATATACATAAGATATTCTTACAATAATGTAAGAATCATGGATGTGTGCTCATGAACATTTATATACAAAGGATTGCCTTACAAAATTTGGAATGCCGAATGATGGCCTTTGCGTGTTTTGCTCGATCGGGGATGGAATCTGTGAAACACTTGTTCTTTGACTGCACTGTCACGACGCAACTCTGGAAGAATATTTTGCGATGGATTAACATAGACAGACAACCTGGAGGCTGGGGTGGAGCTCAGCTGGATATTACGGCAGACTAACAAAAAAGGTGTGACTGCACAACTCCTAAAACTGATAGCGGCAGAGACAATTTATGCCGTGTGGATTTGGCGAAACCAACTGGTGTTTGGAAATGGTGACGCGCCATGCCTTGTGGAGGATAAAGTAAAGCAGGGTGTGAAGGTGCGACGCTCCATGTTTGATAAGTTGCGGGAGATAGGTGATAAACTAGCATGACAGCAGCAGATCGAAAAACAGACCACTGTTGGCTTACGCTGTGCTGTTAGTTAATCAAGGGTTGCGTCCCTGTTTGATATCTTGTGTTTTTTTTCCTGTTTTGATCAGCCTGGATTGCGTGTATCGGCTTTGTACATTATTGGTTTTTGGATAATAGAAGTAAACTACGTTCCAAGAAAAAATTAAAAAAATAATGTAAGAATCATATTAGATACTACCTCCATTTCATTAATAACTTCCTAGGGGACTATTCATCGCGACCTTTGACCATGTATAACTCCTAAATTACAGTAAAAAAAATATAATAAATTATATTATAAAATTAAATAAAGTATATATGCATAATAAACTTTTAATTTATATTGATACAGTTTAGTTTAAAAGTTATACGTGGTCAAAGGTCGCGATGAATAGTCCCCTTAGAAAGTTCTTAATGAAACGGAGGAAGTATATATCAATAACACTTATTTCCAAGCAACAAATTAGATAATATTATAGAGAAAATCAATATGAAAAGATGATAATGATTAAGACTTTGTTCTCTTCGTGAACTTAACAGATTTGAATGAAGTTGAATTGAACTGAATGAAGCTGAACTGAATTTATTTGTAGTATAAAATACTATTAAATAATCTGAATTATATAAACTGAATTTAATGCATCTGAACTGATCTGAATTGAATTGATCTGAACTTAAAATAGTCCGTTTTCAGACGAATAGAACAGAGCATAAGACAGTTAAGTATATGTGGGCTATGATTAATGAAAAGAAGAATGGGGAAATGAAGGGTGATTACTTGGTCTTTCTCACAAAAATTTATACAATTTTCATTTTAAGATGTCCCATAACATTTATAATTTTTTAAAAATGAATCTATCTCACATATTAAAATATTATTTTGTACACTTGTAGTACTGTACAAGTTTGACACCACTTTATATTTTAACAACTATATTTCAATTAAAATTTCATATATACTCCACTAACTTTATACCCCCATCTATTTGCAAGGTTCTCATTTCATTTAGTTGAATGTTTCAGATCCTTTTTCTTTTTTTGAAACAAAAAAAATTATTATTATTATTATAGGAAAGCACTTGTTGCGAACGAGTTCACCGTACGAAACCACCTAACAAACTTCAACAATCTAAACCCAAGAGGAAAATCTCATATTATTTTAAAGTATGTCGAAAAAATAAATAACAAATTTATATTTTCAAAGTTTAGTCGCTATACTTTTGTAATATAATTTTGTTACTTATTTTTCTGGTACGATGCAAAATAATATGAGGTCAACTCAAACATAACAAAAACTAATGTAATAAAATGAGAACGTTGTCTGTAGATGGATGGAGACATGGAGTAACATTTGAATACTTTTTCTTACACATAATGATAATTTTAATGATAAAATTTGTGAATATATTAGAAAATATACTTATCCGTTTTTCTGAATTTTATACGTTTTTTTTTGCACGGAGTTTTAGGAGAGTTTGTGGATAAAGTTATGTGGGGTAAAGGCCATTGGGGTGAATGCCAAATTAGCAATCAAAAGAATGATAATGGTGGGGTCCAATACTAAAATAATATGATAGAATTTACCAAAAATAAAAACGTATCAAATAAATAAACGAACAAAAATGAAATACGTATAAAATTCAGAAAAAAAGATGAGTATGAGATTAGATTAGATAATAGAAATAATATGAAATAGTAATGATAGTGTGAATGGAAATTGGTCAAAAAGAAACGCCGACTCCTCCTTTCATCACATTAACAAACACGAAGCTGGAGTAGTAATTAACTGAGAGTCTCACTGTGAGAGAGAGAGAGACAGGCGGCTCACTCATTCACGCGACAGCATATTTAGTGGGGCCCAATATGGGGTTATGACGTGTTGACGGGGTACATGTCGTGCTTAAGGTGGACGGCAGCCCACCGCGTTTTATTATACTATTATCTCGCAAACCGTCTAACTATTACTCTCACGGTCTCACCCCATTTCGCAAACCGTCCGTTTTTGTAACAAATTTGATTTCTACCGCATTATTTTTATATTTTTATAAAAATCATCTCAAATAATCGACTTGGTAGTTGGTATTGCGATTATTCATGTTGATATGCGTGTGTCCTCCAAGCGTTTATGGGATGGTATCAGATACATACCAGTAATAGTTTCAGAAATTCATTATCTTATTGTATAAAAAAAATTATTACTATAGTCGTATTATATACTCTCTTCTATTTCATTTTCTATAAATATAAATGTGAAGATAATGAATTCTTGACGAGCGGTGGCCGACTCGAAACGTCATACGACTGTAACTACTCGTAAGTAGCTTTTTGGTTGAGAGACCCGATCTTCATCTTATATATATAAACTTCACTAATGAAAAAAGATGAAAGGAAGGTTAAATAAATGAGGTTACAGATAAATAAAAAAAATTATGAAATATATTGATAAGTATAAAATAAAATACTAAAGAATATTCATCATCATTAAATTATCAGTTCCTAACAATCTTTATTAATAATATATACATAATCTAGCAAGATATTACAATATATCTAACCATAAACCTAACCTACTTTTCTAAGATACGACGGGTTTGACTTATTGGACTTGGACCGGCCGGTCCGCCCAAGGTTCATCAGAAAATTTTAACATTATCATTAATGGTCATGTATAAGTCGAGATATCACAAGTCTTTAACCTAAACCATTCACGAGAACCATGGACACCAGGGCGGGTCTAGGAATCACAAGTCTATAAAATCCATCACAATTCACAAGCCTTTTCATTTTTTGTTGGAAATTAAAATTATGCATTAAATAAATTCAGTTGATCCCAAATGAAAATACAAAGGGATAAGGAACGAAAGACTAAAGAACAAATAATAAAGGTTTGGTTTATTCAATGGTGAGTCCTCATTTTGACTCCCTCTCACTGTGGTATGTACTGGGTCCACATGCTACAGTGAGAGGGAGTCACATGAGTCCTCCCCAAGAATATAAAATTTCCACTTCAAATATGTGGAAAACTTGTCACAAACCTTGATAAAGTGTAATACTAATACAAAATTTAATATTTTGTGAACAACTCATGGTTATGAATTAAAATTCCATAGAAACAATGTTTGAGAAGGCCAGAAACAGGAGCACATGAACTATTTGATTGAATGGAGTAATAAAGTAAAAATGAAGGGACCGGAGAAGTTAATGAATGAATATGTAGGGTGTAGTAGTAAATAATTGGTGGAGGTGAGAGAGAGCGTGTAAAGAGGCGCACAACATGATTGGATAATTTGAAATTGTGATGCGCCACCGTCTGGTGCCGCTTAAGAATGGGACCCGCATGTTAGGGGCGTCGGCGGAAATTGTGGAGTAGACCAACCCCACCCTTTTAATTCAATTCTTCTTCTATTCTACTGAGACAATACCATAGGCCCATAGCCCATATATAGCCTTACCACGCGGCATCTTTTCCTGCTCCTATCGTTATCTTGCGTTTATGAACGACCGGATCTTCAAACCCCACCATTGTACTTTTCTTTTCTTTCTTTTTCTTTTTCCTAAATTATAATGATCGGGATATGTTTATCATCTTGATTATCTTATTTTTGTACTAAAAAATAAATCATACTCATATGTTTTTTTATGGTTTATGTTTTTCTTTTTCGTCCGTTTTTTTATCGTTTACGTTTTTTTTGACAATTTTTATTTATCAACTTTACTGTGGATCCTGACACTAAACCAATTACTACACTCATCATACCAACCTCCTAAAAAACTGTTCCAAAATCAAACGCAAACAATCTAAAAAAATGGATGACTATCAGAGTTGATGATGAATAGTAATAGATTAAAAATCAGTGCAACTAAAAGGGTATAAAGATTACCCAAGTTTTACCATATATGCATTTCATTTCACTACCTAAGTTTTCATTAAGAAATTTTACTAAAAGTTTACTGTAGTATTACAATTTAAGATGAGTTGTATTTAAATTCGATAAACAATTGATCAAATAAAAAGGAGAAAGAAAGTTTAATTGGTCTAATTAATATTGCACGGGTATATAGTACAGTATATAAAAAGAACTGTAGACATGAAAGCCACGTGGGGTTGGCGGCCAAGTACGGCTGCGCGTCGGCTGTATGTATCTTCCTCCTCTTCTCTTTCCTTCTCTCAGGCCACGCCACTAGTTTGTGTTCATTGTCAACACAACACCAACAATCCCTACGGCGTAGTAATATTATACTACTATTATTCAATTCTAGATAATTCTGTAGAACACACGGTATCAATAAATATTAATTGTTGTATAATATGATATGGTACTAGTGGACCGACAACAATGAACGTAGAGGTTCCACACTCAAAACTCTTCAATCTTCATCAGTTCATCCTTGTACGAGTTATTAGAGGGGCGGAGGGAGGTAGTATATGTACTACCTATCTCTCCGGCCACACCCATTTTTACAAAAAAAATTATTAGTAGTTATATATTTTTAATTTTTTACAAATAACACCATTTAAATTTAAACTTTAGCACATTAATCTAGTATATTTTCATGGAAGTATGAAAGATTTGATTGGAAAAAATGTTTTTGTATCATAAAAATATAGAATTAATGTCATTTTTAAACCCGTGTTGCTAATTTAGAATAAATTTTGCTTGTATTTACATTTTAATATAAGAAAATATTATCAACGGAGTCATAAGAAAAATTATGTTAATAATTAGTCACATCTTAAATTTCATCCTGGCCTGGCTCGCCCGCTGTTAACGAGTAGTAATTTATTATCACTATTCGGTGGATGTGCATTCCGAAGAAGGTTTTGAGATGTGGTTCATATGAGAGGTCATTTTAGACATTGGTTTAGGTTATCAAGAAACGCTCTAACTTTTAAGGAGGAAACGCTCTACTAATTTTTAATTGAAAAATTTAAGATGATCGTCTGTGGAATTTAAGTGAAGTTGACTACTTGGTTTTGGCTAAAGGGAACGGACGTTTTGAAGGATTATGAGGTGGTAGATCGATTCATGGTTATTTTGAAATCACGTTGTTGTTTGAAATTTAAAGATTGAAGGATTTTTGTTGTTTAGAGATTGTATTAGTTTTGGTTACGGTTTAGGCGGGTTTGTTGCCCTTCTCGCCCTTTATTTTTCGGGTTGAGAAATGTGTTTTTCCCGTAAACTCTTATACTCTTTTATTTTAATAAATTTTTTAGCCGTTAAAAAAATTACTAAAAGTAGTAGTATTATTTAACCACTCGAGCATACTACAAATATATCATGTGGATACCTGTCATTTGAGTTCACTACCTCACTTCATATGTCCCAATGAATAATTTACGTTTGATTTTTACAAGATCTTTAATGAGTTTTATAATGTGTTTGAGTGACGAGACTCATAATATACAATACTGTTGGAAATATGAAGAAAATAATGTTGTAATAATGCATTATGACGTCATATTTACGTGGATATTATTTCCTAATTATTCGGTAATTGAGGAAACTGAATGTATACTCGTAAGCTACTGAGTGAGAGCTTCGATTTGATATATTATACTCCCTAAACGGAGTTTGGGTTAGTGAGGAACAATTGCTCAAAGTTGGAAGGTTGATTAGTTTGTCCCACATTGTGAATATGCACAAGTTGTGTCTAGTTTATAAAGCTAGATCACAGACTTGGTGTTCAAGTAAAGAAGCTAGTGCAAGTCCTGGCCAGACTTGTACTTGTACTTGTACTTGTTGAAGTAAACTTGGGTGTGTGCATGATGTGAGGTACGAGAGATGGACCATAGTGAGCCAAAACGAGCAGGTTCGCGAGAGTCTCATTTGCACCGGTTCCGTAAACCTTCAAAAGTCTTTTTGCTTCAGCTCCATTTGGTGTAACAGCTAGTAAGTTACTGATTTGCAGCATTAACAACCTATTTGATTTTGATATCAAATAGAATTTGATGCTAGGAGTTATGGTGGGCGTTTGTTGCATAAGAGTTACATATTTGAATATGTAAGGCTCCTCCCTCACTATAAATAAGAGCCTTCAACTCTAGTAAAAGATATATCTGAAAATACCTTGAAAGATCAGAGACATTTTTCTCCTACAAAGCATAACTAAGCACTTGTTCTTGTTCGTTGAAGATTGCTAGCTTGTGCGGCTAGTAATCTAGGGAATCGTTGTATCTTGGGAAGCAGACGCTCAACGTCTCCAACACCATAGGTGAGAGAGCGTATTTTGTTTTAAGGAAATATCCTCGATCCATCTTTTTGATTTCTACAGGTGTCTAGAGAAGCAGAAAAATTGAATTTCAGAACAGGTTCCAAGCGACCCGCTTCTTCAGTGTCAAGCGACCAGCTTTCTCAAGCGGTCCGCTTCCCTGCGTCCAAGCGGTCCGCTTCCTTGCTGGGACAGAAACATAATACTTTGTGCTATTCCAAGCGGCCCGCTTCACTGCTGAAGAGGAGACAGTTTCTGTTTCTATTATTTTGCATTTTCTATTTGTAATCCAAGTTATTTTCTTTGTATTTCCTATCATTATTTGTAATAATATTAAAGCAAAATAATTTCTAATCATCTCTAATCTTTGGATTTGAGTTTGATTGGTTCTTGGGTTGGTACGAAGATACTAACTTGGTGTGTTTTCTTTGATAGAAAATGGCATTTGCATCTGGCTCCGGTTCCGGTACCTCCGCTGCCAAGAGCTCAAGCTCCATGTCTCAGTCAGGAACGGGTTCCACGATCGTGACTCAAATGGCTGGATCAACCATTTCGATCCCTGCTAGCCATGCTGAGAAACCCGAGAAGTTCAATGGGCTGCACTTCAAGCGTTGGCAACAAAAGATGTTGTTCTATTTGACCACTTTGGGTCTTGCTTCGTATCTCACCAATGATTCTCCTAAGGCTACATTGGATGGTGAAAATCAAGAAAGAAACCATGAAGTGTTGACGGCTCTTTGATTCGTGGAATCATGCTGATTTCTTTGTTGGAATTATGTGTTGAACGGTCTTTCGGATGGACTATACAATGTGTATTGTCAAATGAAAACCGCCAAAGAACTGTGGGAGTCTTTGGATAAAAAGTACAAGACTGAGGATGCGGGAGCCAATAAGTTCATTGTTGGACGGTTCTTGGACTTTGCAATGGATATTTACAATTTTATTACTCCATTATCCTTTTTATTTTTCCACTTAAATGTGTATTTTACTCACATTCTTTATTATTCCATTTTAAACATACTCAACCCTCCTCCACTCTCCCCTATTTTATGGATACAAAATAAAATGAAAATATATTGTGAAAATATAATGCTTATATTTTCACAATATAATTCGTATATTTGTTACATTTTTAGTATGATTTAGGACTTTTTTTAAACGGCTAATATAGCATACTCGTACTCCTACACTAATCCATAACCACCTTATAACTCCAAATAACCTGAACCACCTTATGTCTCCGTTAGGGTTCGAACCCTCGACCTTTTCTTGCCACTCCAACACCCTTATCACTTGGTCACCCTTATAACTCATAACATGATTTATGATTAATATGAGATCAAACGGAATAAGAAAAAGTCAACATGAAAATTTAACGAATTATATGTGATTTACGTTGTAGCATCGATTCGACGTTGTGTAAGTTGTCTCCTTTTTTTTATCTATCATGGGAGCCTCCCCGTAGCCCCCCCCCCCCACCCCAACTGTATCATTTGTGATGCATTATGGGGGCCGCATGTACATTGAGAGGGGGGCGCATTATTATAAGTCCCCCACTCCCGAGGATAGTAGAAATCCTAAATAGTGTACTATTGATATGTTTGTTTTTATTTTATTTACCTATTTCATTTTTTAAAATTTTTTATGTTTTCTTTTTTGATAATTTTTTATCTTGCGACTTTATTATTGGTCCTTACATTAAATCAAACACCACATCCATTATACAAACATTCTAAAACTTTGATAATAAAACAAACGTAAAAAATCTAAAAAAAAACGTATGAATAGTACTCTCTCCAACCCAGTGAATTCTTTACGTTTGTTTTGCTGACTTTTTCGTAACTCCGTTTGACCTCTAATAGAAGAAGGGAGATTTCTGACCAGTCTACTGCGCAATCTTAAATCTCACAGAAAAGATAATTAATGAAATTATATAACGAAAGTTAGGGCTGGGTGTTTGGGATGGGAATTTGGGAAATTCTCGATTCCGATTGGGATTTCCCGAATAATCCCGATCCAGAAAATCCTGATCCCGTTTTGTCTCGATCCCGAAATATTTCGAAATTATTTCAGACGAGATTGAGATTGATTTTTCTCCCCGAATGGAATTTTGGCTCCCGAATGGGTATTTTATATATATGTATATAAGTATTATTATTATATATATACTATATATATATAGACACACACTCATTGTTTTTTTCTTTTCTTGCCATGTTTGTACCATCTCTATCTATGTGTGGACGACATCATTTAGGAAATCACATACTACTACTACAAGCTTCTTTAAAAGTTGTTGCTTTTCATTTCATTAAGATAGACAATAATATTGTGTTGGCCAAAGATGTTAATTTATCACTTTATTGTGTTTGCGAGAGAAGTTATATGGTTTGTTGATTTTCATTTTCGACTAAGTTTATTGATTTGCATTTCTCTTAATTATGTATTGACGTTGGTTGATTGATTTTATTTTGTTTTGATTAAAACTAGTTGTTAATATTTCAATTAAGATTACTATTGATGAAAAATATGTTGAATTTTTATATTACTAGCAATATATTGAAGAAAAAAAATGTTATGCATCGTATATAAAAGAGCTTTTATTTTGTCTTAGAAAAGCAAAAACTAAAGATGGGAACCCAAATTCCCGCCCGAATCCAGAATTCTCAATCCCGAAATATTCCGACATTATTTCGGGCGGGATTGGAATGAACAAATATTGTCCCGATCCCGAAATTTTCGAGCCCGAAATCCCGATATCCCATAAATCCCGTCCGACCCCCAGTCCTAATGATAGTAGAGAAACTATGATTTTATAATATAATTTTATAAATTAATTTTTATTTATAGTTTAAGAGTGAACTGAGATCAAGCACATCAAGAAAAAGTAAATCAAAATAAACGTAAGAATGAGAATAATGACTAGAACATTTCTTATGGAGTCTATAAAGGGGCTTAATTGGAGTAAAAATTTTTTTTAAGCCCCAAATAGTCTCCAATGGGGGCTATAAAGGGGCTAGTAATTAGTAGCCTATGAAAATGGACTACTAATTAATAAGCCCTATTTAATCCCCAAATATTAGGCCCACATAGAAAATCAACTAAATTTAGAAGGGATATAATATGGAACGCACAAAAAAAAAAAAAAAAAAAAAAAAAAAAAAAAAAAAAAAAGAAACTCGAATTAAGCCCCAAAATCATTAGAGACTTCATTTAGGTGGGACTTTTTTGGAGATTATATGATAAAATACCCCTAATTAAGCTCCAATCATAAGGATTGATATTAGATATAGTAACAGTAATAAGATAACGTGAAAGAGAAAATTGATTATTAGGGACCATTATGAAGGCGTTTCTAAAAAACAACCAGCTTGTTCTATTACATTTTAGTTCAAACTCAATTACTTCCTCCTTAATCAAATGTAAGATGTTTTGGCAAAATCACAAAGATTAAAAAATGTAATGATTACCCTATAAAAAACATAATTAATTCAAACAACTCATTAAAAAATGAAAAAAATAGACTTATAAAAAAGATGATCAGAAGAGTAAAACAATATTTTAATGGTGGTGGAGTAGGCTATAGGGTCTAAACATCTTATATTTTGCAAATGTTAAAAAATACAAAACATGTTACATTTGATTCAGGAGGGAGTACATTTTAGTTCATTGAGTTGACCAGCACTTTAGACACCTTCCAACCAAACATGACTTAAGAAAAATAAATATTTTTAATCAAAAAAGAGAACCATCAAAATTCATTTATGGAATAGTGAATTTTTATTGAATTTGGACTAGAAATATAATTGTTGAAATAAGATGGTACATTTCGTTTGTTATTAGTTACGTTACTTAGTTGGGTGTCAAAATGGACCCTTATGAAATTACCTTTGTGACAATGAGGGAGTACGTGGCAAAAGCCAAAAGTAATTGGAAGCGCCGGCACAACCCGGTAGGAACGGGTCCCGCATCTGACGACGACCCTACCATTCAGTGTGTAATGCTTGGGAAGCTGCGTAATTATTCGCCACGTCTCACGTGCACCATTACCCAATTAACCAACCACCAAATATATTAATAAAATTTAAATTTAATATTTTTATATACTCTGTCTTTGTCACAGTGTCACTACCCTCCCCTCACACACATGTTCATTTTCTATTCATTCATTTTTCAAGAAGCATCCTACGGCCGGCTGTCTTCTGTATTTGGACCATACTTTTTTTCATTTTTTATTTTATTTTATTTTTAAAATAAAACACACTTGATTAACAACTACAAGAAATTAAGTACAGTAGAGGAGATCATCAGACTACCTCTACGTGGTATTTGGACCATACTCTTTTCTTGCACATTATTTTATGTAGTTGCAAAATCAAATAATAAGGTTAAGGATTTTATTTTACACAAGAAACTTTTTCATATTTTTTAATAATGGATAACAATTTGAGAGACAACTTTCCTCCTCCTCCTCCACCGCATACAGAAGATAAGTGTCAACAAAACCTTACACTTCCCCTGACATACCAGCATCCACTACCTCATGTTGGTACACAAGTTTCAATCCCTGAAACTATATTACAAAAATTAGGCCAAGAAACTAATAAGCAAGACATACAACACACCGATTCCACCGATACAGAGTTCAGCAACAATTCTCAAAATCCTGCTCTAGCAAAAGATACAGAGTTTTCATTTCAATTCTCGACCACAAGCAGCCATATGAGAAAAAAACCAAAACACAGATGATCAAAAACAACCAAAAAGAAGAAAAAAAGGAAAAAACACAAAAAGTTCCACAAAAAGAGCAAACTAGTTCATCTCCAAAACAAGATACAAGGAAGAAAGAAATGGCTCAAGCAGAGCATGATCAAACAAAGAAAGCTCCTCACGCAAATCCACAACTAGAGGAGGGAGCTCGATCACAAGAACAGCCGCCACAACCCCAAAAAGAAAAAAAATCGTTCAAAGATGTGCTCAAACAAAACTCACCGCATGAGTTCTTCAATGAATGGTTTGCTGAAGTTGAAGAAATTGGCGGAGACGAAGACATGATGGATATGATGCAGGAAATACACGGCGAAGAAAATACAAAAGATAAGATAAACTTCTCACAAAAGGAGCTGGAAGAATTATATAAGCCTCGGAAGGAGACACTCATCATATAAACTGTTGGCTACACAAAGACAATTCCAAACGTTGAAAAACATCTACAGGGGTTGTGGAAATTGGATAATAAGGTCACTTCAATTGACCTTGGTAAAGGTTGTTATATCATAAGAACTTCATCTCCAGAGGACTATTTAATTGCAATCGCTGGAGGCCCGTGGTTCTTGTTCAACTACTACCTTGCAATCCAACAATGGAAGCCTGATTACATGCCATCAAGAGGTCCTTTTCCATACATGGCAATATGGGTACAGTTACCTGAGTTGCCAGTTGAATATTACGAAAAAGCGGCTCTGCTGAAAATTGGAAAAGGCATTGGCAAACCAATAAAAGTTGATAGCCACACTTCTCATGTCAGAAGGGGCAGATATGCAAGATTATGTGTTGAGGTTGATACCTCAACACCACTAAAGAAAACAATCAAAATTGGAAACAGAACACAACAAATAGTATATGAAATCAGTTCCGAATTCTGCTTCACATGTGGCAAAGTTGGACACTTGAGTACAAATTGTGAAGTGAAAAGAAAAGAAACGAGAAAGGTTGACGAAAGTCAAGGAAATGAAGATCAGATGGAAACAGAGGATTTGGACAATGAAGCCACCTATGATGATATGCCAGATCAGCAGGACAACCAGAAGGAAAAATGGCAACAACAAAAAGAAGAAAAATGGAAAATAGTACAAAGAAGGAAATACAAGAACAATAATACGGTTGACATTAAAACCATGCAGTATCAAACTATGAAGGCGCCAACAAAACAAAGGGAAAGGAAAAATATTGGATCATCGAAAAGAGGAGACAGAGAAGCGCATTGAAGAAATAGCACAAAGATCAAAAAGAGGCATAATTATAAATGATCAAACTCCATATAGCCTTGATCATACAGATATACAAAGGGAAGAGAATAAAGAGTATAATTACTCAAGGAAAGATAGAGCTAGCATTAGAATAAAGTCCATGCAACAAATGGACAAACTGACCAATCAGCAAACGAGTTGTGTGTGAAAACCGGAGAAGGAAAGGAGTAGACGCCAAACAAGGCGCAGCTTGCAGTAGATAATTATTACACCTCCAAACCGCATGTTCCCAATGCCTCACTGCAACCAAAAATTATACCTACCTCCCATCAGTCACAATTCCAAAACACATCTTCTCCCACTCAAGAACTCAACAAAACTTTCTAACCCTAGAAATGGAAAACACGGTGAACAACCCACCACTTCAAATTCCAGCCACTGTGACAAGCTCGCTACAGTCGCCGACACTAACACCGTCTCCAAGACTATCACCTTACACCCAACTCCCTCCAGCAACATCACCAAACCAGACTTCAAGAGAGCTAATGCAACAGGTGATACAGGAAAATCTTGCATGGCGCATCAATCCACCTTCAGGGACAATGGAGAACTCGATTGTGATATCGGCGTCTCCAACGACCCTGCCGGAGGCAAATGCAGCCGTCAAGCAAATACCGATGAGCATTTTGAGCCCACCGGGACATTTCCTAGAAATTCTGAGAGAACAAAATCAAGCACAACAAATAAGAAACACCAGGTCAGTGTTGCCAATTCCGACACAATCCTACGGAACAAGGGAATTGCCAACATTCGATCAACTGCTGAGACAAAATCAAGAACGACAGAACGAAAGGAACATGAGGCAACAGTTTCGGGAAGGAGTACAAGCACTTCAAGCAAATCTCTCCAATCAAAATTCCCAAACCCACTCCTCCTCTCCAAACAACCCAAATTTGCAGAATCCAATCAATCTGGATCAGATCCGTCCCATTACTCTGCAAAGCCCAATAATACCTCAACCTCAAATCCGGCCACGGCCCAGCCCACTAACCACATCAGCCCAATTGACTCACAACCCAAACCCTTACCCGCATTACCCGACTCCAATCCTTCCTCTGACAATCTATCAGGGTTTTCCCCAAATCGATCTCAAAACCCTAATCGAAACCTTGACCAACAACTCTCAATTCCAACAAATCCTAGCTCAGAAAGGATATGTCAAACTCTCAGAGACTCTTCTCTCCCTATTTCCAGAGACGGGAGCGACTTTTCTCTTCTCCCGGGTCAGAATGGGAAATCGGGGAAGGAGAATGGGACTCCTTCCTTGACCTTGAAGATGATGATGGAAACTTTGGAGGCGGCGATAGATCGAGAAGCGGTGGCGAATACTTTGATGGAGAAACCAGGACCCAACGAGTTCTCACTAAGGCCACGACACTCGCAACCAGTGATTGTGCAACTGGCGAAAATAACGAGGCGTATAGAAATACAGTATGCAGCGTTGGAGGTAAATCAGCCGACGGGGGATGCTCTTCTCCACAACATAGTCCTCCAGCCGCTCATAAACGGATTAACACCGGAGATAATGCCACTGCACGCCCAAAACGTCAGCGGACGGATGGCACAGAACCCGATCACGGGGAAATGGGTACGGCTTGAAAAATCCACAATGAAAATCCTATTTTGAAACTTGAGAGGAGGTTGTACAGTGGAGAAAATTGCGGAGGTTAAGAAGTATGTGGATGAATACAAGCCAATCATGGCATTTTTATTGGATACATGAGCTAGCCTTGAAACAGCAGCAGCTCGCATAGCACAGTTGGTGTAACGACCCGACCAATTCGGCAGGCGTGGTTACTCGTGGACGGACCCACACACGTCCCCACAGTATGATACTGTCCGCTTTGGGCCTGAGCCCATGGATTTGCTTTTGGAATCACCCAAAAGGCCTCATACCATGTGAGAGTGGTGGTCTAACATATATACCCTTTATTCCAATCACTCTTAAGCGATGTGGGATGCAGGATATTATAAACTACCCCCTTAAAGCCTCGACGTCCTCGTCGAGCGCCTTATGTGGTGGGGGTGACAAACTGACAATAACCTTTACCAACAGTCCACCCGGTGCGGGCTTTGTGTTGGTCTAGGCTCTGATACCATTTGTAACGACCCGACCAATTCGGCAGGCGTGGTTACTCGTGGACGGACCCACACACGTCCCCACAGTATGATATTGTCCGCTTTGGGCCTGGGCCCGCACGGATTTTCTTTTGAAATCACCCAAAAGGCCTCATACCATGTGAGAGTGGTGGTCTAACATATATACCATTTATTCCAATCACTCTTAAGCGATGTGGGATGCGGGGCATTACAGTTGGGCTATAGAAACAAGCACATCAACACACCATCGGCTGAGAACCCTCAAATGGGTGGATACTGGGTTCTATGGAATCAGGATGATATAAATATCATTGAAATTCAGGCAACTGACAGACTGATACATTGCAAGGCAATGGTTCAATAGACCAACAAGGAAGCAATGATCTCTTCCATCTACAACCACCCACAACCACAACGGCAGCAACATGTATGGAATGATTTGATGAATTTTAGTTCTTCTGTTAAATGCCCTTGGATTTTAGGTGGTGATTTTACCGTTTTACATCCGTATGAAAAAGTTGGGAAAGCTAAATTCAATTGAAATCAACTGCATGATTTTAAAAGTTGTTTAAATCATTGCAAGTTAATGGATTTAGGGGCTGTTGGTACAACGTTTACTTTCATTAATAAGCAATATGCCCATGATTTTGCTTGTAGTAGATTGTATAGAGCGTGTGGAAACTTAGAGTTTACTAGAAGTTTTCCAAACTGTAAAGTGCTAAATATTCCCACCCCTATCTCTGATCACACCATTTTACTTGTAGACCTAAACCCAGTCAATATTGCAATTCCAAAATTGTTTAGATATGAAAATATGTGGAAAAAAGACCAAAATTTCCAACCCCTGTTAGAGGATTTTTGGGAAATAGAAACAAAAAAACCTAACTTCAGTTTTGCTCAAGGAGTTAGAAATTTAGCTAAAGATATTGGTAAATGGCCCCTCACCACCCTCAGTCAACTAAATGCTAAGATAAAAGCCTTAAAGAAGGAGTACAAATATTGTTGGGAGGTGTTGCACCTCAATCCCCAACATTATGCCAACAAAGAAATACAGCTCAACACAGAAATAAAGAACTTGAATAAACAAAAAGCCATCTTCTGGCAACAAAGAGCAAAAAGAAATTGGATTACACTTGGTGATCCCAATACCAAATACTTCCATGCTTCTGCATCACACCAACAAAGAAGAAAACATATTCATGGGATTAAGGTACCAGAAGGTGACTGGACCTACAACCATGAAGAAATACTACATGTGTTTTACAATTTCTTCAAAAATCAGGTCCAAAAGATACATACTGACCATGCACCCTTCCAAGACCTAAGTGTTCCTACACTGTCATTGGAAGATCATCATGATCTGCTTCAGGATGTATCTGATTTAGATATTTGGAATGCTATTAAATCCATTAACCTAGACAAAGCACCTGGCCCTGATGGATTAAATAGCAAATTCTATCATAATCATTGGGATACAGTTTCACCACAAGTGTGTGAGTTAGTGAAAAATTTCTTTCATACAAGAGAACTTGATCCTCTTCTGAATCAAACCTCCATTGTTCTTATACCTAAAAAACAAACTCCACAGACACCAGTTGAATTTAGACCAATCAGTCTATGTAATGTCAGCAACAAAATTATTTCAAAATATTGGTACAAAAGATGAGACCTTTGCTCAACAAACTAGTTTCACCCTTCCAAAATGCTTTTGTACCAAATAGAAAAATAAGTGACAATGTCATGATTGCTCATGAACTGTTACATACTATGAACAAAAAGTAAAAAAGTGCTCAACATTTTATAGCACTAAAACTGGACATTGAAAACGCCTATGATAGGCTAGATTGGGATTTCATTCAATTTGCTCTTCAAAAATTCAATTTCCCATCTCATTTTATTCATTTGATCATGATTTGTACTAAAACTTGCTCTTTCAAAGTTAGAGTAAACCAAATGGAATCCCAAGAATGGAAACCACAAATAGGTATAAGGCAGGGAGATCCACTATCCCCCTACCTTTTTATACTTTGTCAAGAATTACTAGTTCATCTAGTCCTGAAAACAATTCAAGATGGTGACTTAGTGCCTCTTAAATCCTCAAACCATGGAACTCAAATACCCTTACTTTGTTTTGCAGATGATTGCATTCTTTTCTGCAAATCAAAAAATGTTAACACTATAGCAAGGATACTGTCAGAATATGGAAAAGCTTCAGGACAAAATGTGTGTTGGAAGAAAAGTAGAATACTCTTTTCTCCCAACACTCCAGTTCACATAAAACAAAATATAACCCAAGTTCTGGGGGTGATACACAATAAGAGACTTGATAAATACCTAGGACTACCCTTTTTGCTGGGTAAAAAAAAAAAAATAGATCTCTTTGAAGATACCATACACAAGGTAAATAATAAGATAAATATCTGGTATTCCAGATTTTTATCTTATGCTGGAAGATTAACACTTATTAAAGCTGTCTCAAATACCATTCCATCTTACTCAATGTCTATAGCCAGATTGCCTACCTCAACCATTAATCACATTGAGGCAACCAATAGACATTTCCTTTGGAATGGTGACAAAAATGGAAAAACAAAAGGAAGACTAAAATGGATCAAAGTTTGTAGCCCTATCATCCAAGTAGGTCTAGGTATCAAGGATCTTTCTAATTTAAACAAAGCTTTTCTTCTTAAACACTTGTGGAACTTGCATATACAAACTAAATCCATTTGGTTTGATGTATACGAGGCCAAGTACTTCCCTGAAACCACCTTGTTAGATGCAATTGCAAGGCCCCAACAAAGTTGGTTCTGGAAAAATCTTATAAAACTCAAGGAAGAGTTTAGAACTGGCCTCACATACCATGTGGGGACTGGTGCATCTATAAATTTTTGGCAAGATAGATGGCTCCATAACAAAAATCTACAAGAATATGATGCACCTAACAATTACTCTGCAGTAGTATAAGACTATATTTTCAATAACACCTGGAATATACCTGCATTGGAACAAGTCCTTCCCAAAGAAATTGTCAATGAAATCATTGCAATGCCTTTGGCAGAAGGAATGGAAGATAAATTGGTATGGAATATGGGGAAAAATGGCCTTTTCTCTGTAAAGAGTGCTTACCAATTCCTTACAAACCATACACAAGAGCAAGGTCCTCAGTGGCCATGGTTAATAATATGGTCTCTGCACTTACTACGAAGGATTAAATTCTTCCTATGGTTAGGAGTCCACCAAAAGCTTCCAACAGCAAAATCTCTCTTTGAAAAATATATTATAACTTCACCAATTTGCACACTCTGTGATATGGAGGAAGAAAATCTAGATCACTTGGTTTTTACATGTCCATGTTTTGCAAGCATAAGGCATTTCCTTTTTCCTTTACAGCACTCTCAAACCTTCAGAACTTAGTGTTCTCTGAAGACTACAATCTGGAAACACATTTAAATGCCTTAATCACTACATGGATGATGTGGAAATTCAGGAATGAAAATTTTTTTGGCAATAAAACCATTTCACCACAACAAATGCACACAAGAGTGCTGACATTTATTCATGATCACCAGCAACTAAAAAGAGAGGAAACAAAACAAAAACACACCACTCTCATCCCATGCAAATGGTCACCTCCACCACCAGGAATGGTTTGCTTAAATATAGATGGATCATATGATCCAATACTTGGCCATGCAGGTGCTGGAGCGGTCATTAGAAATAGTAAATGAGAATTTTTACTAGCCGGAGCATCATATCTGGGAAGAACAGATGCCACCACGTCTGAATTTCATGTTTTACTATTTGGAATTAAACTATGTGAAAAACTTGATTGCCAAAGTATTATAATCAATACAGATTCTAAAATTTTGGAGTCATGTATCAACAAGCCACAGGTATCGGCAGCCACAAGAGATCAAGAACTACTACTCCAGGAAGCACGTACACGACTTCAGTCAGTAAAGAAGGTGGAACTACATTTTGTGTACCGGGAACTCAACGGCGTCGCAGATAAATTGGCATTTGAAGGCCGTTCCCGGACGTTTGGAAGACCAGAATCGATCTTAGACGATTCAACTTTTGTGTATATTTGGGATGTATGCCCAAACTGGTTAGCTAATGTAATTAGGCAAGACGATGTACTTAAATTTCGTATTGTACTTTCGGATTTGTAGTTTTTAATGCAATGATTATCTTTCGGAAAAAAAAGAAAAACTTTTTCATATTTTTTAAAATGTAATTGAAACTTTATTTTATTTTAAATTGCGCTGAAATTTTCTACAAAAACTTTCAATTTATACAAACTTTAACACTATTAGATATTCTGTTAGAGGTAAAATTGTAAATTAACATATTATCTCCTTATTAAGTCGACGCTACATTGAAGTAAAGTTTGTCTAACAAACAACTTGTTACCAATCAGCCCATATACATTGTTACAAATGTAGTATTTTCGACATAATAACAATTATTAAGTTCAAAACTAAAGTCAGAGGGCAGTTAACATTGGAATTGTTTACAAGTTGTATCCAATCATTGGAATCATTTACTTCAATTACAAACAAATCTTAGTCAGATGCATCATGCATCAAGGCTTTCGTTTGCCTAATTACGTAGGCAATATCTCTTCCAACAGCCTTTCTATAAAGGATATCATCCTTTTGCAACAGTTCATTTCTTTTGTGAACTCCACCTCTTGACTTAGACGAGTAGGCTTCAACCTACTTTTGGCTCTTTGCCTTTCCTTTCTCTTGCCTTTGGCTCCCTTGCCCTTCAGGTTTGAGCTAGGATGTGATCTAATCATTATGACCAATTTTTCTTCACGAGGAATGGATTGGTTATATGTCTTAAGTAAGTTGTGAAGTTCTAACAATGTAGCTTCTTTGGCACTCATTGTGCAGTTCACTATGAACTAGGCAATGACTTAAGGATGAAAATTATGGGCGTAATATGTATCTTGAGACGAGGCAAGGCATATGTTTGAGGCACGGGGTGTATGCTCCATAAATTTTTAAAAATTAATTATTTTAAAAGTATAATTTTATGAGTTACTAGACCAAATCACAACATAAATCATAAATTCTGAGTAGAAGGTTAATAAGATATTTTCAAAACAATAAAAATAGAAGTCAAAATTATAAATAATGAATAAAAATGCATATAACAGGTTTCTAAGCCTATAGTTTATGTTTGATTCTACATAATATATGTTATCCTACATTGAATTAAATATATATACACATCTATAATTCACAATTTCACTGAAGTCTATTTGGCATATTCGACGCACTCGTAGACATAATGTATAGATGTCCATGCTGCTATATGAATTATATAATTTATTTTTGTTGCAGTGGAGATAACTTGCCAGCCCTATTTAGTATAATATGGTATGGTAGTAATTTTTATTTCATATAAAAATAAAAATACGTCATCTTCATTATTTAACATAAATTTTCAGCGGTAACAATTTAAGTCCTAAGCAAAATTGTAAACTAGAGGTGGTATCATTCACAAATTTTATATTATTAAATATTTATTTCGTAGTTTGAAACAGCTTGGTCTTGTTTATGGATTTCACATATCAAGCTCGATCTATCTTCTCTCGCTTTTACGGGGATGCGTCTCGGACTTAGTAGGTAATGGCTAGTAGTATGGACTTGTCACGATCCATTGGTTCTCCTTTTTTGGGGGGTCAGGAGAGCGAGAATTCTACGAGACCATAAAAAAAATGAACAGGATTAGATACCCTGGTAGTCCATGCCGTAAACTTTTCCCAATTCTATTCCCAATTGTATGAATGGTTATTTTATGTGCATAATGACTTGAATTTTAAATTTATGAGGGAGAGGAGAAGAGTAGAATTTGTTGATGGTGGTGGTGGTGTTGGTAGAGGGGTAGGGAGAGGCGTGCAACTGGGTGATGGTGTTGTTGGTAGAGGAGGAGGTAGTGGAGTAGGGAGAGAAGTACAGTTTGCTGTTGGTAGAGCAGACGGTGTTTCTAGAGGAGGAGGGAGAGAGAAAGTTGGAGGAAGGAGAGGTGCTGGTATATAGAGGAGGTGTAGGGAGATGAAGATCACTGATCTGATTCTTCCTATACTCTTGATCTTGGATTAATTTAGGATGTCTGTATGTATATGAAATTGTTTTTTGTAAGGCCTCATCTGTCTGGTCTTGTATATGATATGGTAGCCTAATCTAAACTGTAAATGGAGGATTGTTGTTGATGGTAATTGACATCAATAGAAAATATGTTTGCCAATTGTTTTGGCACTAATGACTGGATTTTGTTGCATTTTCCTTATCTCCATGACAAATATAGGAAACTCTATATATGATTATACTACTCTGCTTTACTAGAGGATTCAATCATTTAGGTATTATGTAGGTGCAGGGCTTTATTGTTTATATGTTTCTAATATTGTTGCTCCATCATGGCTGACCAGATTTTTGAACGTCTAGCCCTATCCTTGTCATCAAGTTCGAACCTTCCGAGAGATCGAATTCTCTTCAACAAGTTTCTCTGCAACCAGGTCTAATGTTTGCTTTTACATATGTGAATTCCGATTTTGTGTTTCTCATTAATTTATGAAAGTTTGTTGTTGTTGTTGTGTTTTGGATTTTATGATAGATTCATTAATTGGTTTGTCCATTTCTCTGCATTTTGTATTTGTAATTGCCTATGCTACCTGATGAAGCCCAACTTTAAGTCTTTGAGCATGACCAGCCATTAGTTGTGGGTTTGGCTAGTTCGCTTGTCACGGGATGGAACTTGAATAACCGAAATAATTTCAAAAAACACGAACCCGTGTGGCACTAGGCTAGTTTGCCTCGATACTAGCTAGTTAGCCTTCCAAACTCGTTTCTAAGCGTGCAAGAAGAGAGCTTTGTAGTGAGAGAAATATTGAAAAGGATGTTTGAATGCTTATATTGTTTGAGGATCAAATGTAATGGCCAAGGACCTATATATACAAGTTCACCTACTCAACGGACGGTGCAGATCGATCTAATTTGACAGTTGTGGGAGACCTTCTATGTACTTCCACCATCTAGATCCCTCATACGTCAATTTATCCTACAAGCTTTGGAGAAAAATAATATATAGAAGAAAATTCTAGAGAATATACTTCATATACAACCTCCCTCACGACATGCATACTGCAAACGACCGTGCGCGACTGTAACACCCTAACACATTCGTACGTAATTAAGCGCACTTAGGTGTTAAGACACGAGTAAGCATTTTAAAACCATAGACTTTTTTCAGGATCTTTACTTATGCAAGTCAAAAGACATTTTTCAAACTTTATGTACCTAAGCGGAAACGATTCTCATTTAGAAACATATACGGAAGCGTTAACGATTATACTAAAAACACACAATTCACGTGTTTGGAGGAGTCGATTCTCTCTTACATATCAACATGAACTATATGAGATACAGATGACCACTACAAGAAAATAGCCATTTAGCGACGGATAGATAGAAACGGATACCATCCGTCGCTATTTAGCGACGGATCGCTACTGATAACGACGGATAAGGACGAAAGGCGCTCTAAGGTCAGTTCGTCATTGGAAATGGTCAATCCGGCATCAACTTAGCGACGGATAACGTTCGTCCGTCGCAAAAACTAGTGACAGGTAAGTCTATACGTCGCTAAGTTGGTTGACCAGAATAAAGAAAAATGAAAAAAATAAATAAATAAACACGTAGCGACGGATAAGTCTATCCGTCGCTAAATGTCGACTACACAGAAGGCATCGTCTGTTACAGATTCATTCCATCCACTTCTCCATTGTTAAAATCTTTCAAACCCTAACTCTCTTTTCTTCTCCTCCCATCTCAAATCCACCACCACCACCTTCACCCCGGATCGGTTCCACCACCACAATCACCACCTTGACCACATCACCACGGTAAGTCTCGTGTTTATTATTTTGTATTTTCTTCCCCTTTTGTATTTGGTTTCGAATCTGACTCCTCCCTCCCTTTGTTTGTTTGTGTTTCTTGTTTGTGGATGTAGAGGATTCGACATTGCCTCAAATCCACCACCGCCACCACCTCGATTCTCGATCTGCCCAAATAGAAGGTTAGAAACCTAACCCTAATTTTTGGGGCTTTTTAATTTTTGTGCTTAATTATGATTTTTCTAGTTGTCAATCGTTAGATTATATATGTTGTATAGCAAGAATCATTTTAAATAATTATTTTGAATTTATTCTGCAATTTTATAAATTAGTTTGAATTAATTAGATGTTGTTAATTGATTATGTTAACTGTAATTAGTATAAGCTAGATTAATTTATTTAAATAAAATTGGTTAAGTAATTTTGGTTAATTTTTCGTTAATAAATTTAGAGTATTCTGTGTAGTTAGTTCTGCCTAGTTAGTTATAAATTAGATCAAAATTATGCGTAGTTAGTTCTGTTAATTATAATTTTGTTAATGAATAGATTAATAATAATGTTAATTACGTTATGTAGTTAATTTAATTATTAATGTTTATTTTGAGTAATTTTTTGTTAAATTTGTTTAATATTTTGTTAAATTTTGAATTAAGTTGGATTAAGTTTGATTAATATGTTATATAAGCTATAAAGTGTGATGATGCTATTATAATCGATTTCTGTGTGTTGGTAAGATTTTTCTTGGGCCCTAACTAATAGTATATGCTTACTATCGACCAGTGAGCGTTATATTGGTTAGGTCCCATAGAAAAGTCTCACTGACATTTAATCGAACTGATTGTATCTGACTGAACACACATAAGAGTTTGTTTTCATTGAAGTGAATAGGTGTGATGATGATATACATATATTAGTTTGGAAGTGTTGGATTAGGCTTACATTGGATGATAACTAATTCTATACGTTTACTGTCGATCAGTAAGCGTTTTATTGGTTTGCACCCATTGGTAAGCCTTACTGACATTTAAGCGAACTGATTGTATTTAACTGAACACACTAGAGGACTTATATTGATAAATATAGAAGAAGCAGAAGCAGGCACAAGAAAGAATAATAAGTCTTTCTTGTGCCTGCTTCTTCTATATTATATTTGTACCACCACAATTTTTCATCTTCTCATCATTAATATACTACATTATTAATATACTACATTTCTACAAGTTTGATTAAATATGACCTTGTCTTGTGAATGATTGTAGTAGCTAGGCAGGCACCGTAACAACAACATTTCTAATGACGTTGTTACTGTGCCGGCCTATTTCACTCATTCTTATCGCGTGGCCTACTAATAAATGGACTTTATTTCCTGGTATCCATAGAGTAAACATTATAACTTTCCTTGCTTTCCGAGTCCTCTTCTATACTTATTAAGTGACAACTTATTAAGTGACAATAAGTTAACTAACAATCAAGTGTAGTCGGGGTCTTGAAAAGCAAGGAAAGTTTGTATTGCGGTAATCATGTAAACCATATATTCGTAAGAAGTTGTATATATACTCACCTTAAGATACGTTATTTGACAAGTTAGACTTTATTTTTTGTTACAAATTATCATGGTTCAAACTTCAATTTTATGCGTACAGACAATGAACGTCGATGGCCCAGACGTGTTTGCAAACCTGCCGGATGATGGGTACACGGGGGAGGTGTACATGGCGGGTGAGCGGGTGAATGGCAAGCTCGTCGTCCGGCCCATGCCTGGGCATGTGTAAGTACATGAATAGGTCTTTACTTGGTATTGTATGTTTTATTTAGTTGGATTAATTTGTGTATGTTATTGCAACAAGTTGATGCCGAGGGATGCTGCAAAGTTCATCAGCAAGGAATCCACGAAGAAAGTGGCTCTCCCACCACTTGGAGCCCAGTGGCATACTTTCACTTCGGAGCGGAAGGCGGAGATTTGGAATGCTCTGGAGGTTAGTAATCTTTCATCTTCTCTTATGGTTTAAGTGGTATATTCTCAATTACTTGGGTGATATGTTAGTCACCGTGTGTTAGTTGAAAAGAGGACAATGTGCAATTGTTTGGGTGATATGTTAGTCACCGTGTGTTAGTTGAAATAGGACAATGTGGAATTGTTTGGGTGATGTTAGTCACCGTGTTATATATATGTTAGTCTGAATTTTGTATACTTTCTGAAATGTAGAAGAAGTTCTTCCTCCCCAACAAGTTCAAGTCGGAGCTGTGCTCTGCTTTCGAACATGAAGGCTCCGAAGCCTTCCGGTTCCGAAAGAAGGTCGCCAAGATCAAGGCATCGGGGAAGAAGCCGGGGTGGATTGGGGAGGAGGAGTGGCCCCTGTGGAAGCAGTATTGGGAGGACAAATAAATTTTTAGTTTGTTGAATGAAATGTTTAGAATTTTTTTTTTTTACATTTTAGTATTTCTGTACGTACATTTTAGTATTTATGTTTATGTTCGTACATTTTAGTATTTCTGTACGTACTATTTTAGTTTGTTGAATAAAATTTTTAGTTTCGTACCGTCAATCATCGTATATAAATCTCTGGCGCATTCAATTTTAACTCAATAACAAACATAATATGAAAACAATAACAGAAATTAAAAAAATATATATACATAAAATATAGCGACGGATTACTCTATCCGTCGCCCTCAACACTAGGCCACGGAAGGACACATGTCACATTCTTTTAGCGACGGTTAAACCCATCCGTCGCCAAATAATAGCGACGGATAAGTTATTCCATCTCCATAATGGTCAACGACCACTAGGGAGACGGATAGGTTTATCCGTCACTATTATCTAGCGACAGATAGGTTTAACCGTCGCTATTTATTTTAGCGAGGTCCTATTTAGCGACGGAGAGTCCGTCGAGTAATCGCCTGTAGCGACGGATCGCTGACCTTTAGCGACGGATGAAATCCGTCACTAAAACCAGTTTTCCTTGTAGTGGACATTAAGAGAAGCCATCTATACGTACATCCAATTGAATTGCTCAAAGTAGCAATTATCTTTTGTATGGATGCTACCCTTGACACAATAAAATTGAGTCACTATGGTCTCAACTATCTTTAGCGGTAATTCACAAGTATCGCTTTATATTTATCAATAGTTCAACTTGCTTCAATTTTCCTTACAACCACACTTGCAAACTTGTAGTTTTCTACCTTGAGGAAGATCCATTAGGTTTTGAGTATGATTTTCTCAAATTGAATTACTTCCACTATTGATAGCTTTTTACAACAAAGTTTTTCAACCAAAGTCTCAAACTTTTCGTAACTTTGGGGTTCACCTTCTAGCATGTAAGTCAAGAACTTAGGATCAGAATAATTTTTCCAATTCTTGCTTACTTGCTATGTTTTATCCTAATCATGTATGTCACACCATGTGACCATTTAGAAATCTATCCGTAACATCTTCTAATTTTATGGGAACACATCTACCAAGAATGAAACTTTATACATTATCATATTCTTGTGTACATCTATAACGCTAGATTTCACCACCAAGAATTGATAAACAGTATTGTTATATGCATGTCCAAAGGAAATGCAACAACAATTCTACGTCCTTACCTTAACCTTTATAGGAAAAGGAACCACACATCCCTAAACTCACAAGTGTATCTCAAAGGTATTTTCTTTTTCATGCCTTGACATGCATCTCACCCCCACATTTATTGAATCATGGGAGAAGTGTGGCATTTCATAATTCTTTCAAGACATTATTTATTTCAAATGCCATTAAAGAGCATTAGTCTCATATTTTATGCTACTAAGTGCATAAACATAACCAAGTGGCGAATCACTTCCAAACACAATTACTCCTATCACTTAACCTTCTTTAAGTTCCTCAACATCCTTCTTATAGAGAACAACTTCTCCATAAGTTCATTTCTCTTTAGAAGATAATGGTAGTGTCACCATCTAAAAAAGAAATAATCCTTTTTACAACCACACATGCATATTAAACCACACCCACATGTATGATTTAACCAAAGTGGTTTAGTTTTCTTGTCAACATAATGGAAAGAATAATTTATCAACATCATACATTCACATGTATGAATCAAGTCAATTTGTTCCACTTTTCCTTTCAGCACAATAAAATGAATTTGACAATTTTTCTTTGCCACGTACTTCACACTTGGATGTGATATCTATGTGCAATGATAGTGAACATTTCAAGTTAATCATTGTACTCAAAATAACTAAATGTCCAAATCTTCCATTTCCAAAATCACCAAGCAAGTACATGCCTTTGGTAATATAATCTTGGCCAACATAAACACCATTCATGGTCAATGTGACCTTAATCGACTCAAACAAAATACATATTTCATACTTGATTATAAAAGAATAAGTTATTCCGAATCTTATAGACATACAATACTTTGTCAAAACCAACTTGTGCCAAGATGTCATTTCAAACCATTTTCTCATGACCTTAATGCCATAAGAATCACAATTTTCTATGTACCATGTTTTTTCACAATCTCAATTTCGTCCAATTGAGAAAACATAATTTTGTCAAACGACACATGACTAATAGCACTAGTACCAATGAACCACCTCTTGGTGTTCAACCTCAAAAGGTTCACCCTATGTATAACAATACAAAGGTTTCACAATTCCATGGACTTTGCCATTCCAATGTTAAACTCACGCTCAAGAGCTATGCATGGCCTCTATGGTGAGATAACACACAAGACCCAACGTGGTCAAATGATCATCATTTGTTAAATTCACCCATATGAGCTACATAAGTTTCCACGGTGAGATAACGCACAAGATCCAACGTGATCAAAATTTGTTGAGGATTCACAAACCATCTTAATGTATCAACAAATTCTCATTTGGAACTCACAAGAATACTTTAACAAGAATTCCACAACATGAACTAAAGTTCAAAAGAAACTCTTCCACATTTTGACAATAACAAAAGTCCAGTAAAATGTAATCTCATGCCTTGTAATTCCAAAAGAATTTTGCAAAAACAACAACGAACAACACAAACAATACCAAAATCCATTTACATGGCAATTACAACATGCATACTAGATTTTTTAGTTTCACAAGAAACTACAACAACAAGATTACATTTCATAAAACTCTTAAAACACATTATACCAAATGAGTCATGCTAAAAACATATCAATCATACCATCAAGACTTGTAAACGAACTCAACCAAAAAATCAAAAGGAGAATTACTTACTTGACATCCATTCAAGTCTTTTTCTCAACCTTTGTGTTTGCCTATTGAGATTAGAGTGATCATGACAATGATCCTTACACCATGGATCAAACCAACCTTCTCAATCTTCATATTGATCCTTGCACCATGGATCAATTCAATCCTCCATACGTCATCCTCTAGACAATCTACCTCTTGAACATTCACCAATTCCTCTTCCTTTCATTTAGTATTACAACCCAAGTAAGGTCCTCGATCAAAATCATCTTGTTGGTGACCAAATGATTTCCAAATCATTCCTACAAAAAGAGACTCATCAAATTTAACAATTTATGTAACGCCCAGACTAGGAAGCACACGACTTTATCAAGTCGACGCTACATTGAAAGAAACTAGAATCGAAACCAGTAGCCAATCAGCCCATATACATTGTTAATTGTAAATTAACATATTATCTCCTTATTAGACCGATCCAAATAGACATACCGATCACACAATTCACAACATAATCGATCAACTTCTCAGACACAACATCGACTCCTCCACCTAGACACAACATCGACTGCTCATGAACATACCCAGATCGATCTGTCCTAGACTCCTAATTCTCTCTCGTCTTTCCTAATTCTCTGACATATACCCTAATCAAGTTGGTTGGATATAATGGGTTAGGACAGGGGCAACAACAGTATTAGTTGAGTGGAGGCAGCTGCCCACACCCAACTTTTTTTTTTAAATAGTATATACAACTCAGCCTTATCTCAATTCCCCTCCCCCCCCACCAAAATTGTATTTTGCCCCCGAGTATTCACTACAAGAAAAACTCGTTTTAGTGACAGATCATTAGCCACGGAAGTCATCCATATCTATTTAGCGACGAATCGCTATGGGTAGCGACGGATAAGGACGAACTGTGCTCTAAGCTCAGTTCGTGCCTCTGGAGACCCAATCCGGCTCCTGGTTAGTGACAGATAAGGTCTATCTGTCTCTAGTTTGGCGACAGATGAACTTATCCGTCTCTCTAGATTGAGTTGACCAGACTTGGTTGACTTTGGTAAAAAATTAATCTCAGGTATGAATCAGAAACTCAAAACCCTAACATTTGGGGCTTTTTATTTTTATTATTTATTTGGCAAAATTCACTTATGGTTCTGATTATAATGCTTAATAATATGTATGTGTTAGCTTAAAACGATTTTGTCTGTGTCAATTTCCTTTTGTTTCGTTGATAGTTTCTAAGAATTTCTTTTAGGTTTTGTTTAATCTATATGAATGTAAGATATATTTGACATGTATTTGAGAAACAAGATAGTACATCAAGTGGATTTTATTTAATCTGCCTAACCCCCTTTTTTTTTTTCGTTTTTTCTTTTTTTCTTTTATATACTTAGTTTAACTCAATTATGGAAAATGCCTAATGTAACTCAATTCTGGAAATGCTTAATGATTAACTCAATAAGCAAAAAGGAAAAAAAATGCTTAATTAACTCAATAAGCAAAAAAAATGTGACTGGAAACAACAAAGATAAGAAAGATAGAAAATATAAAAGTTGAATTTTTATTAATAATATAGTTTACATATAAGTTCCATCCATCAATAGCTAATTCTAGTCACTCTTCATCCTCTCGTCCTCGTCCTCGGAGCTTGACTCCTCATTCAAGAGTGACCAGTCGGTGACATCCTTTGGATCGACAAGCTGCTGTTGACATAGCTTTCAGAAGACTCCTTGGTCTTCAAAGTACTCAACTTCCTTGTGCTCACAAGGGGGAGGAGTAGGAGATTTGGGAGGAGTTGGAGGAAACGCTCTTTTAGAGCTTCCTCCATTTCAGCCCATATCTCGGGCTCAACTTGTGGTGGGGGAGAAGGTGGGGAGGGGGGGTATCTTCAAATCTGAATTTGTTAGGGTTTTTCATAGTTGTGTGAGAATATGTTAAAATTAGGTGACTTTTTATAGTTGGTGTTGGGAATTCTAAGGGACAAATACACTTTATTATGCATGTATTTATGTACACATTCATGTAGCCACATTAATGTATATGTAAAATTTATGTAATTATGCCCATGTATGGGAAAAAGTTATGAGGCATATATGTTCCATGCATATATTCGTAGTATTTGTAATATGTTAATATTAATCCGTTTTAAAAATAAAAAATATTGATATTGATAAACATTTTATATAAGCTATAAACTGAACTAATACGTTTACTATCGATCATTGTGAATCATGTAATCATGATTCACAATTAGGGAAGCTATGTAAAGACAGAAACAAGAAGAAGGAGATCCACCATTACAAAAGAAACATAGTACTACTGGTAATTAAAAATGTAGTATGTGAGCAAGAAAGGTGTCTGGATCTTTAGGAGCTTGAATGGAGGATCCAGACACCTTTCTTGCTCACATACTACATTTCTTTTGTAATCATGTAAACCATATATATAGATTGATGACTAGAAGTTTAGTTAAATATGGTATGGTGTGGTTTGCATGCATAAAAAATACAACCACACTAGCCTTCGGATACGCCATCATTTCCATTATTAGATAGTGTCGGTGTGTCCGAGGGACAGTGTGTTTGTACTTCGGTAATCATGTAAACCATATATTCTTAAGAAGTTGTATATATACTGGCATTTGATAAGTTATTTGATAAGCTAAACTTTCTTTTTTGTTACAAGGTCTATCATAGTTCATAATTAACTTTTATACATACAATCACAATGAACGGGGATGGTCAAGCACAGCCCTAGGGCGGCCCTCGGTTGATCAATGGGAAACCAATACTGTCCATTGTGGAGGGTTCTAAGTAAGTTCTTAATAAGTTGGTATTTAATTGTTTTTATATATAGTTGTCCGTACTCCATTTTTTAATCTTTCAAAATGTTTAGCTGGTTTCACCCGTCTTTAGTTGTTAGAAGGATCACAATGATTATGAAAAGAGAGTTTATGACGCCTCCTGGAAGTGGCGGAGAAAGGTGGGCTACGGTTCCTCTTCCCGTCAAGGGACACTTTTTCGAAGAATTCAAGGTACTTTACTATCTTTACTTGAATATTTCTAATTCTTGCTTTCTGGGGCCTGACTTTACTATATCTGTGTACATTATCTGTTCTTGGGACATTGCCTTTACTATATCTTTGTATATTATCTATTCTTGGGGCATCGCCTTTACTATATCTGTTTGGAATGCACGTAGTTGGCATGACTTGTAAATGATGTTGGATTGTTGCAATGTTGCAGAAATACTACTATATCCCTTCTGCCAATACGGAGGAGATATGGAATGAATGCAACATCAAGGCGGAACACATCCACAAGCATATGATTTATGAGGCCAAGGAGAAGCGCTTTCGGGACAAAGAATGGGTTCGGTACATTAATCCGGACCATCAGGCGCTGTGGGATGAGATGTTTGAGAACCACGTGACCTGTGAGCAGGCACATAATGATGGGGCGTTGCAGGCTGAAGGTGTCGGTTGGATAGTGGAGAGCCCGTAGGATTAGTACTTTATTAGTTTTTTAGGATTGTTAGTCCATCTCCGTATATTTTAGGATTCTCGTTTATTTTAATGCTTATCTACGTACCTTTTAGTTTGTTTGTACGTACACTTTTAGTTTTTTTAATGAAATTTAGATTCTCGTAAAACGAATCAATCGTATATATTTGTTGGGCGTACACAATTTGAGCTGGAATAACAAACATAAATTAAATAAAAATAAAAAGAATTAAAATAAATAAATAAATAACGTTAGCGACGGATGATTTTAACCGTCGCCACATTCCCTTCGTCCGGGGAAGGACACATGTCCCTTTAAATTAATGACGGATTATATTATCCGTCGCTATATATAGATATGGATAAAACCATCCGTCTCTAAGTTGGTCAATGACAAAATCGGCGACGGATAAGTTAATCCGTCGCTATAGTTAGCGACGGATCCGTCTCTTTATTTATTAGCGACGTCACTTTTTGCGACGTCCTACGTAGCGACGGAACGTCCGTCGCTAATGGGCAAAAGCGATGGATCGCTACCGTATAGCGACGGATGGCATCCATCCCTAAATCCGATTTTTCTTGTAGTGATTATGATATCTAACTTCTGGCCATTTATATTTTACCTCTTTATTTTTTAATACATGTGGCTACTATATTTAAACCAAAAGTTTGAGCGCATCCTCAAGCGGCAAGACTTTTTCACTTTTCTTCACCTAGATGGAATTCAAGACCCAAATTATATGAAATACAGTATAATTTCAGCTTTTATCACCCATTTTGTTGTCTATGCGGAATTTTAGTTTTCTGTTTCGGTTTGGAACTTTGTGCAACTATTTCTTATGAGGTGTGGTGTAACTCGTAAGGAATGGAATATTTTGATTGGGAAGTATAAATAATTTATTTGAATAATGATAAATGGATTATTGAGATATTTATAGTTTATTAAATTTTTTTATAGCACATCTTTTACACTTACATTGTGTTTAGAGTTTTGGACAATTGAGTAAACTTGTATTGAAATAAAAGTGATTTTGTAATATACAGAGTAATAGTATATTCTTACTTTCTCTGTTTCATTTTAAGCTTTTAAGGTTAGTATTTTTTCAACTTTTAACCATGACTTACTCCTAAAGTAGTAATTGAGAAGTAGTCTACTTGTCTGGATTTTGAAACTGCATTTTATAGTAGTGTCGATATAAAATTGTGTAGGATTGTGCTAATGGTAACAAGTCTTGATGTTTAATAGTCAGGGCAATATATACTAAACTTTTTATATGTACAATTCATTTTTGTTTTTGTTTTTTTTTGCCCCCACTAGGCTTGATGCTGTTGGAATTTTAGCTAAAACTAAGTGTGGTTTGTCTATGACTTTGTAATTCAACCAAAGGGGCCCCACACGTCGTAAACTGAGGTTTCTCGAACATGTATGAATCTACTATAGTAGTTGAAGACATTTGAGAAAGAATTACTAAAATTCCCTTTGTGGTGAAAGAGTAATTGAAGCTCAAATTGTGTTGGTTGATACATGGTATGGAATACTAAAGGTTGGTGTTGAGAGATATCTCACATAAAGTTGAGAAGGAGTGAGCTAAATAAGAAGTCATGGAATGGCTTAGGCGTTGGACCCGTTAGGGGTATATACTTATGCATTTAGAAGGGGGGAGGAGCTAGATGGCTCCTCGCTTCATCAGAGCGCACTCGCCTGGCTCCGCCGAGTCAATTGTGTTTTGTCACCATCGTAGCTCCAAAGTTGATTCCTTGGGTGAAGAACCCTAATTTTGACGATTTGGGGATGAACACAACTAATTCAAATTGACGATTCTCTCATTCTCTGTGTGCAAGAGTTTGTGCTTGACTTGTTTCTTCTTTCAGTTGGACCCCGACTTCTTATTTTCTTTTATCTTTGCAAATAGATTTTCCTCTAATTGCACTTTGACCCTCAAAGGTGTCCATTTTCCAATACAACACTTGTCCTGGAGATCAGCCGCATGATGATATTTTGGTCACTGGTCAGGTAGAAAGCATAATAGTCGTTAGGTTAGTTTTCATATATAGTTGTGATTGTGCCCAATTTATCATGATAGAGATGTAAGCGTAAAATAACTTTAATTTGGCCCTTGGATTATTAATTAGGAAGTTAAAGAGCAGACGCATTTTGAACTCGAGTTTGTTACCTACTACATACATTAGCTTAAAATCTACTTTCCAATTAACAAAAGCGGGACGGAGTACGTTAGTAAACCCCCTGAAATCCCAAATGAAATAAAAGTTGGTAACACCGGGGGAAACTTGATCAAGAAATACGCAAAATACTTCTAGGATATTCATATGTCCAACTTATACCACAATTGTTTGAGCCTACTTTACATTTGCACATAGAATTGTTTTTCACTCGTATACAATGATGTCATCGCTCCAAATTTGATTCCTTGGGTGAAGAACCCTAATTTGATTCCTTGTGTGAAGAACCATTGGGGGTACCTATGCTTTTGGAAGGGGGAGGAGCTAGATGACTCTCGTTTCATCATAATGCACACGCCTGGCTCCGCGATATCAATTGTGTTTTGTCACCATTGTAGCTCCAAATTTGATTCCTAGGGTGAAGAACCCTAATTTTGACGGTTTGGGGATGAACACAGCTAATTCAGATTGCGATTCTCTCATTCTCTGTGTGCAAGAGTTTGTGCTTGACTTGTTTCTTTTTTTAGTTGGACCCGTCTTCTTATTTTCTTCCATTTCCCCCCACAAGTCTTTTATCTTTGCAAACAGAGTTTCTTTAATTGCACTTTGACCCTTAAAGGTTCCCATTATCCAATACAACACTTGTCCTGGAGATCAGCCGCATGAATATATATTGGTCACTGGTCAGGTAGAAAGCGTAATAGTTGTTAGGTTAGTTTTCATATCTAGTTGTGATTGTGCCCAATTTATCGTGATAGAGATGTAAAATAACTTTAATTTGGCCCTCGGATTATTAATTAGGAAGTTGAAGAGCAAACGTATTTTGAACTCGAGTTTGTTACCTGCTACATACATTAGCTTAAAATTTACTTTCCAATTAACCAAAGCAGGACTGAGTACCTTAGTAAACCCCATGAAATCCCAAATGAAAGGAAAGTTGGTAAAATTGGAGGAAACCTGATGAAGAAATACGCAAAATACTTTCAGAATATTCATATGTCCAACTAATTATACCACAATTGTTTGAGCCAACTTTACATTTGCACATAGAATTGTTTTTACTCGTATACGATGTCGTCATCGCATAGTTTTCGCAACGGGGTAAAAAAAAACATGCGAAACAAGTTGTGAAACGCATTTTAAAATATACGCAAAATCTACTTCTTGACATTTTAACTTTCAAGTTAAACATAATTAAATCTAGTATAACTGGAATTAAGTTTAGTATATAAATGATTCAATATACCAACCAGATTACTTAAATCTACTTTCTAACAAATCAAAATGTGTATAAGTCAAAACTGCTTTGCAAATGATTTTAGGAGGTACTTTTGGCATACTTTTGTTAAAAGTTAAAAAAAAATTGATTTTAATCAAAAGTGATGGGTGTTTGATATTTTAGTCTAAAATCAGTTTAAAATCACAGAAGCAGAAGCTATATTGTTTGGTAAATTCAATTAATCTGAAACCAGTGTTTGGTAAAGCTGAATCTAAAACCATTCACATAACATGATGACATATCAATGAGTCTAAAACCAGTCACATAACATGATGACATATCAATGAAAGGATCGGAGAAGCTAAAACCAGTCACATAATATGATGACTTACCATTTCTTCGAGAAATCAATAGATCGAAACCGATATGAAAGATCACCTGAACAATTTTTTTTTTCCGATGCTAACAAGTAAAGCGAGAGAACATGTTTCTTCTCTTAACCCACCGAAAGCTTTTGAGTTTTGAGTAGTGAATAGTGATGATGAGTGAGTGATGATGTGATTTACCTTGGTGACGAACGGTGAAATTTCAATAAACCCACGCGCCAAGTGAGTGAGCTTCTGTGATTGCTATGTTGACCGAGTTTGACTTGAGTCCGTAATGAACATGTCTAGCAAGTGATCTTTCTAGGATTTACCTCAGGTGAATGTAATTCTAGACATGTCTAGCATGTCATCGCATAGTTTTCGCAACGGGGTAAAAAAAAACATGCGAAACAAGTTGTGAAACGCATTTTAAAATATACGCAAAATCTACTTCTTGACATTTTAACTTTCAAGTTAAACATAATTAAATCTAGTATAACTGGAATTAAGTTTAGTATATAAATGATTCAATATTTACCAACCAGATTAGCTAAATCTACTTTCTAACAAATCAAAATGTGTATAAGTCAAAGTGCTTTGCAAATGATTTTAGGAGGTACTGTTGGCATACTTTTGTTAAAAGTTAAAAAAAAATTGATTTTAATCAAAAGTGATGGGTGTTTGATATTTTAGTCTAAAATCAGTTTAAAATCACAGAAGCAGAAGCTACATTGTTTGGTAAATTCAATTAATCTAAAACCAGTGTTTGGTAAAGCTGAATCTAAAACCATTCACATAACATGATGACATATCAATGAGTCTAAAACCAGTCACATAACATGATGACATATCAATGAAAGGATCGGAGAAGCTAAAACCAGTCACATAATATGATGACTTACCATTTCTTCAAGAAATCAATAGATCGAAACCGATATGAAAGATCACCTGAACAATTTTTTTTTTCCGATGCTAACAAGTAAAGCGAGAGAACATGTTTCTTCTCTTAACCCACCGAAAGCTTTTGAGTTTTGAGTAGTGAATAGTGATGATGAGTGAGTGATGATGTGATTTACCTTGGTGACGAACGGTGAAATTTCAATAAACCCACGCGCCAAGTGAGTGAGCTTCTGTGATTGCTATGTTGACCGAGTTTGACTTGAGTCCGTAATGAACATGTCTAGCAAGTGATCTTTCTAGGATTTACCTCAGGTGAATGTAATTCTAGACATGTCTAGAATGTCATCGCATAGTTTTCGCAACGGGGTAAAAAAAAACATGCGAAACAAGTTGTGAAACGCATTTTAAAATATACGCAAAATCTACTTCTTGACATTTTAACTTTCAAGTTAAACATAATTAAATCTAGTATAACTGGAATTAAGTTTAGTATATAAATGATTCAATATTTACCAACCAGATTAGCTAAATCTACTTTCTAACAAATCAAAATGTGTATAAGTCAAAGTGCTTTGCAAATGATTTTAGGAGGTACTTTTGGCATACTTTTGTTAAAAGTTAAAAAAAAATTGATTTTAATCAAAAGTGATGGGTGTTTGATATTTTAGTCTAAAATCAGTTTAAAATCACAGAAGCAGAAGCTACATTGTTTGGTAAATTCAATTAATCTAAAACCAGTGTTTGGTAAAGCTGAATCTAAAACCATTCACATAACATGATGACATATCAATGAGTCTAAAACCAGTCACATAACATGATGACATATCAATGAAAGGATCGGAGAAGCTAAAACTAGTCACATAATATGATGACTTACCATTTCTTCGAGAAATCAATAGATCGAAACCGATATGAAAGATCACCTGAACAATTTTTTTTTTCCGATGCTAACAAGTAAAGCGAGAGAACATGTTTCTTCTCTTAACCCACCGAAAGCTTTTGAGTTTTGAGTAGTGAATAGTGATGATGATGTGATTTACCTTGGTGACGAACGGTGAAATTTCAATAAACCCACGCGCCAAGTGAGTGAGCTTCTGTGATTGCTATGTTGACCGAGTTTGACTTGAGTCCGTAATGAACATGTCTAGCAAGTGATCTTTCTAGGATTTACCTCAGGTGAATGTAATTCTAGACATGTCTAGCATGTCATCGCATAGTTTTCGCAACGGGGTAAAAAAAAAATATGTGAAACAAGTTGTTAAACGCATTTTAAAATATACGCAAAATCTACTTCTTGACATTTTAACTTTCAAGTTAAACATAATTAAATCTAGTATAACTGAAATTAAGTTTAGTATATAACTGATTCAACCCATGTTCCAATATTTACCAAGATTAGTTAAATCTACTTTCCAACAAATCAAAATGTGTATAAGTCAAAAGTGTTTTGCAAATGATTTACTTTTGGTGAAAGTTAAAAAAAAGTTGATTTTAATCAAAATTGATGGGTGTTTGATATTTTAGTTTAAAATCAGTTTAAAATCACAGAAGCAGAAGCTACAGTGTTTCGTAAATTCAATTAAAACACTTATTTTCAGTAAAAGCAGGTAGAAGCATCAATTTACATGTTCTCAGCTTCTGGCGGTACCTGCTTTTTTCAGGAGAAGTTGCAGCGGAAATTGTAAAATAAAACATTGAAAAACTACTTTTACTACTCCAAAACACAAAATTGATTTTTTAATCATTTGCAAACACTTATGTTACAAAATCTGTATATGACCACCTTTTCAAAAAAAAAAATCTTTTCTCTTACATATCTGCATCCTCAGAGAAAGAGGAAAGTGAAAGCTAATTCTTCTGTTGCAGCTTGTCTATTAATTCTACAATTTTGCTACACTCTCTCCATAATCCAAGCCATACAGAGCAAATCGGCTCAACAATGATGAACAGCAATTCACCAAGAAGAAGAGCAAAGTATGACCAAAGTACCAGCATCAAAAGATTTTATGTGAATTGTTTCAAAGATATTCACTTTAATCATCCTGAATCTTTTGATGCTAAATTGGACAAATGGATTGAAAAAGTTTTGCGCAAGAGTTCAACAGTTACCAATTTGGAGTTGGATACGGTCGACATAAAATGGAAAATGGAACTTATCTCAGGACACTACACATAAAAGTGCTTCAGTGGGAGGTATTCCCTTTTTCCTTTCGTGTTACTTTCATTGTTGTTCCATGTTTTCGATCACAAGCAATATTATTGTCTAAGCTGAATAGCTCCCCGTAGTTTCCAGCATAAACAATATGGTACGTTCTTTGATCTACCTCACATCCCACTTGAACTTTTAGCTTTGTTTTCATTCCCTTGGCTGGGTTCTAAATTTGCAGCATCAACAGGTAACCAACCACGTATATGCTGCAAAGACTTGGAGCTTGCATCGCCAGATGCTGGTTCACTTTAAGAGTTGTCTTAAGACCAACTTAGAACAAATTCACATAGCCCCTACAATCAAAGTAGCTAACATATACGGGGAGAAGAATATATGGGTTTTCCACTACGATAAGTGGTCGTGGATGATGAGCTGCATGCCATACTAGACTCTCACTGCAGATGTGCATGAGCATGAGCAGAATCTGTAGGTGGTAAAAATGTATAGTATACAACAAGAACTATATAGAGGAACACGTTTCAGCATTCTTGACAGCTTCTTCTCCATATGTACAAAAGCAGCAGCAGCAGCAGCATCCTTGGGAGAAATGTACACAATTTATATGATTCCACATACATTTTCACTTCCGTCGCAAGAAAATTAAGCCATCATAATGCCCGTCTATAAATCCACCACCATACACAATCAATCAATGAAACCTCACCACAATGCAGGAGATGTCATCTTTGCTTTTCCTCGAGACAGCTTCTTCAATCAAACGCTTTGCAGCAGAGTGGGGGTCCTTAATGCTTTTGATTGATTCTACTGCTTCTTGGTTCGACATCACCTGCAAGTAAATTTCAATCAGCAAGAAGCAAGTACCAGAGCTCCTAATATCTTCAACATTTACAGTTGTATAATAAGTATATCCTAATACCAAGATTTTTGAAACTATCCCACCTTCCATAATCCATCACTGGCTAAAATGATATGCTCAACATCATCATCTATCGTCTCCACAGCTATGGATGGCTCTGAACTCAGATGTCTCTTCAGACTCTTGTCACCAAATGCCCTGGCCACGGCGAGTTGACCATCAACTCGAGGGACATCACCTGTTGAATTATAAACATACCAATCAGCTTCAGGATGTGTACATTGTACAAACTAAGAAACGAGTTTGTTGATTAGACATGCTTATTGCTTAGTACTGAGAATCCTTTGAGTAAACAATCTAAGTGCATAAGCATATTAGGTGATTTGCATATATGCTTTTAAATTTGTGGACTGTGGTGTAATGAGAGAGTTTTTAGTAAGCGGTAAAAACTTTTTACCTCTTGTTTTTCCTTTTTCTGGAACCGAGATCATATATATATATTTTCTCATTTTCCAAAAAAGTTTAGTACAAACGTCAACCCAAAGATCAAGAAGCAATAATCAAAACCCAGCAACCTACCCGACAATGCATGACCACAACAGCAGTATATACAGTGGTTTTCAATGAGGTGCAAACAACAATAAGGGAATTACCAAAACAAGAATTTCAACGAGTACATAACTAAGAAACTAATTTTGAGGTTTCCGGGGCAGGAACCAAAAAGATCGAACATAAATGATAGTGTTATTATGTTCTCCGGGAGACTGGGACTAACCTTCACATTTAATAACAACAGACAAATAAAATAAAAATAAAGACAAGACGAGAAAAAATGGTGCACCTACCGAATGTAATCTTTTACAGATGCAGATCAAGATGATGAAAACATTGAAGAGAATGTTGTTACCTGGAATGTTTGATACAAACCCTCCCTTGCTCTCGATCATCTTCTTTTCCTTGCTTGGCTCATGATCAACAGAGAGTTGTTTAGCTACACCTTTCTTACATATGACAGCCCGAGAATCCCCCACATTGCCTACCACAAGCTTCTGACCGTTGATCAATATTGCAGTAACTGCTGTTGAACCCCCTTTCCCCAGTTTAAATGACTGCTCCAGTATATCTTTATCAGTTGTCAAATAAGCATTCTTCAATGCACTCTCGGTGTTAGTCCAAAAGTCATGCTGTTTATGCGAAAACACTCAACATTAGTCAATTTAAACATTTATAATGAAAATACACAGATGTAACAAAGTAAGATAACAATAATACGATATCAAAGCCAATCCAGAAAACTATGCTATTCATTTCAGATTCTCTCGAACAGTTGAGGATGTTTTAGCATTTAAGGCACTGAAACAGAAAATCAAAATCACCTGATCAAGAATATTGTTGAACAAATTCCCTTGCAAGTAATCGGCAACGTCATGTCCCATATGCCCATCATATATTGCAAACAGACCCAACTCGTTCTCTCCCAGTATCTTAAATTCAGAAACTAGACAATCTTCCATGTCGTGATGAGTTTTTCCTTTCATCAAATGAAAGCCATGAGTAATGCGCTTTGACAATTTGCTTTTGCCTCCTTTTCCTGCGTCGGGTGTGACTGGAGTGGAAAAGCATGCCTTTTCCTGAATTATTAGAGAATATAAGAACTTGACCAAGAAATAGGCAGTTCCAATAAAAAAGAAGAAGATTCCCATCTTCGACACTAAAGCTAAGCTAAAAGATACACAGTGGAAGAAACAAGCCACATTACTTACAATGTTAAACAAGCAGACATGTGTTCAAGGACACGGTCCTAACATTTGGGCAAATAACAAGTCTGATTACTGAAAACAGAGCTCCTATATGCAAGAGCTCCCACACTCTCGACTTATCATTAATGCATGCAGTATGGGCACTTAAAAACGCCAAAGTTAAGTAAAATCTGGAGAACTGAGGACTAGTAGAGTAACAAGAAATGCTGCCATTTACTTCACAGGACGAGCTATGTAGCGATCGCCAAAACAGATACCAATATGTCAGCTCCTAACTAAACCTAACCATTGTAAATTGACATCTGAAAACAAGAAAGCATTTCGAGTACCAGCCCAAATGATTCATACATCATAGTATCATACTAAACAGAATTTACTCTACTCATTTCATATCAATAAAATACATATTCGACAGACGATGTAGTCTCACAGATTAATCAGTCCACATTATTGGTTAAGTTTGTAAATGAAAGATGTCAACAAATTCTTTAAACCCAGGCAATCTTTGAAAAGGATCATCAATAGAGCATAGTATAGCTCATAAGTCAGCCTATGTATACATATATGAAGCTCATCAAGGCAGTGTAAAATCAAGGATTGTTTTTTTTTTTTTTTTTACTACTACTACTACTACTATTGAATTGTGAGAACATTAATAAGTCAATGGGAGAATCAGAAATCAAAACTGAAACACAGATCAGTAGTCTTCTTGGGTGATCAATTCCTCATACCCCTTTTCACTTTTACCTTCAATAATCAAGATTAAGATTACAGACACATAGAATTCTACAACACGATTCAAGGCCTAATAATTATATAACTATACAGAAACAAGAAAGAAAGAAAAAGAAAAGCTAATCGTTTCAGAGGAATGATTAAAAGAGAGAAGCGGAACAGAAGGGAGTGAGTTACCTTCATCTTGTTGAGAATCTCCCTTCCGGTCATGATGACTGTCGGTTCCTTTCAGCTGGTGAAATGAAATGAAATTGTGGAACGATTCAACAAAGAAAAAGATGGGACTATTTATTTATTTATTGTTTATTTATATCTGTATTATGGAAGAAGGAAAGTGAAAGCAGACATGGGAATAGACTGAAACGACCCTGTTTTGGCATAGAAGAGATGATGAGATGAGCACTTTTGACTTGGTGTACATTTGACATGAAACGACCCTGTTTTCGCATTGACTATTTTGTTTCTTCCCTTCAGAACGCGTCTAATTACTTTTGTAGAAAGCAAGCTTCTTGGTTCCTCCCTCCATGGCTCCATCCCAAATTCATGGATAAGCCGTGAATTATGTGATAAATTATGAATTTATTTATAAATTAGGTTTATTAGAAAAAATTCATTAACCGATGGTAGTACTATCCTTTTTTCTAATGCTCGTCAAAGTTAGACCACCAGCATTGGTGCCATCCCATGCCATGGCACCATGCACTATTTTGCATCCATGCCGCGTCATCGTGGCTTGTTTTTGGCTCGTTCCATCGGTTTTTTTTTTTTTTATTATTATTTTTTTTTGATAATTATATTATGATAAGATGAACTAAAATTAAAACAAAATATATTTAATAGTTTATTTGAAATAACTTACATCAAATTTAAACACATAACACAGAATCATACTCATTATAGAACGAGTTCACATCAAATTTAAAACACAAAATCTAACGAATTGAGATGCAACAACCACACAACACACAAACATAAAATGCATGAAACTTAAAACAAATAAGACACACGATTGATGAAGCTCGCACAATCAATCACTAACACCTCCAGATATGTTCCATGAGGTCTGAAGTTAGTCGTTCATGCGTGTTGATGCTATGCATCTGTCGGTTAATATTCATGTACTCATTAAGAGAGTTTATTGTTGATGTCGTCCTTCGAATATGAATTCCACGATCGAAATCCTCAACGTAAGACCTTGTGTCGTCCTCAAACATGGATGAGACACATTGCCTCGGATATGATAAGATTTTTGAAGATAAGATTTTTGGAGATAAGATTTCAAAAGATAAGATAACATGCTTAGTCATGGCTGAGTCAGATTGCATAGGATGCCTCAAGTAGTGCTATGATTCCTGACGAATTCAAATTCATGATATCTGACAAAGTAAAGTTCTGATTCCTGACAAAGCAAATTAAAAAGTTGTTTGACTAAAAGTAAACTTTTGATTCCTGACAAATTCAAATTCAAAGCAAATTCATTTCATTACAACGGATACATGGGAAATGAAAATACAAACAAGTCACACTTACGAATGTAAAATAACACAATGCGAAAATTAAAGTACAAACACGCCACACTTAAACGCCTAAACAAACACACTTAAACACTTAACAAACACACTTAAACAAGTTTCACCATTCAATTGTTCGGAAACAATTCGGCTCTGAGTGCATCTGCCACTGCTCTCTGCTCGGCATTCAAATTATCGTAGTGAGGCAACAGATCCATCAAGAATTTCATCCGCTCATTCCTCAACTTCTCCTCTTTCAAGTACTGGTCCTTCAGTTTCCTAGCCTCCCTCTTTTCCTCCTTCTCCCTTTCAAAGGCGAGCCTGCTGTTATGAGCTTCCTTGTCCCACTCAATCCTCTGTCTTTCATACTCAAGAGACTGGGGATAATTACCATTGAATTGCACCCATCCCTCACCTATCGTCTCCATTGCGGAGTTGCAAGAACTTCCACCTTGTGCCATCTTTTTCGCCTTGTCCCGACCCATAGGGCGTTTCGGACTCGAGACACTGTCATCAACTAAGTGGTATCGCTTCGTCCCACTATTGCCACCTCCCGTTGACTCCATTCGTTCATCCCCATCTACATCAACATCCACAGTGACATTGTTTGGATCTTGCTTCTTCTTCAAGTGAGTCTCCCAATTCAAGTACATTTCATACATCGGGTACGACTTCACAACATCCCACTGTTTAAACAGATGAAAACCAGAGCTGTACAGTGTGTTTTCCTTGTGAAATTCCTGAGCCGTGTTGATCACATCGTCGTTGTTGAATCCACTACGCTGGCCAACTGCACTCACAGCCCTCTCATAACAACCAAGCCAATTATTAATTTCCTTATTCATACGGTCGACTCTTTTGCGCATTGAATCTGGAGTGCGGTGGATAAGTCCGGCGTGCAACCCGTCCGCCCAAGCCTCCTCATACATTTCATGAACCTTTTTGAATAAAGTAGCATACCTCTGGTTCGTACCGACGATAGGATCTGAGCAAACATCCATATAGCAACGAAGGAGAACCAAATCTTCCTTCTCGGTCCATTGCACGTTCCGTGGTGTCGCCTTGGCGTTTGTCGCATCAGCAGTGGCGACCTCCTTCCCTTTTCGGCTACGACCCGTTGGCTTTGGCTGATTTTGGGGCTGAGTCTCTGCAACGAACTCAGGAGTTTGGGAGAACATTCCCGGTATCTGAGACTGAGGAGATGGGAAATTTTGGGTGTTTGGCTCTTCGGGCTCATTTTGAAACAAAGGGCGAACGACATTCGGTGAGGTAGAGTTCAACAACGGTTTGCGAAGTTGGCTCATGAGCTCTGCGTACAACTCTTTCTCATATTCCTTCATATATGCAAGAGTTTCACGAGTGTAAAGCTGACCGTTGAACTCCATCTCACCAGACAAAAAAATGGAGGGTTAAGGGGGGTTTTGATGTTAAGAGTGTATTTTGAGTTTAATTAAGAGAGAAATGGGAGATGGAGATGGGGTGCTCCAAACATAGCCGAGATTGGTCTCTATTTATAGATCTCGAAAAAATAGAGCTGTTGGTGATTTTTATTTATTTTTTGCATTTTTATTTTTCGAGTTATAGCCGTTTTTGTCCGTTGGAGTATAAAAACAAATAATGAAAAAAAAAACAAAAAAAAAAATAAAAAGTAACCATTGAGGGGTTGCCAAGTGGCAGCCCCTCACTAAAACACGTGAAAATAACACCGCGTCGTGAGACGACGCGGTGTAATATTTTCACAGATGCCGTGGATGTTGCCACGGCATCTCTCCTCCAATGCAACTGCATGCCACGGCGTCCGGACGCCATATCCCATGCCGGCAGCTCCATGGACACCAATGCAGGCGGTCTTACACAACCACAAGAGAAACTATCTACTCCACCCTAAAACTGCCCCCCATAGGCCATAGCATAGGTGGGAGGGAGAAAGATGAGTTTCATTTAAGTCGGTTACCACTTAGAATAACAATAAGACCATATCAACTTTGATTCGGCTAACTTTCTTACTCAAATTGAGACACTTATTCAATGGTTACCATTATTATTTACGGACCACTTTTTTATTTTGATTTGAATCAAAGTGCAAAAATGTGAAAATATATAAATGTGATCAAGCATAATTAATAAGTGACTTAAAAATATCCTAGCCTTGTCCGGTGAAACAACTTGTGAACTATTTCATGCGTGTGAACCAACTTAACACATATGGTCAACATTAGTTAACACAATTTTCGGATAATTTTCAAGTAGTTTAGCTGTTTTGGTAGCACATAATTTTCAGATAGGTTTTAGCATGTGTTTGTCTCTTTGATCATGAAGTAGAAGAAATAAGAAAGATTTTTGCAGCTTTGTACTTAGGAGATTATTACATACAGTATATTAAGTGTCTAAGTTCTTTTATTTGTATGTAATCAGGGGCTTATCATTTCATTCCTCTCAAAAACATTTGTATATGCCATTTTTCTCTCACCAGTAACTTTCTTTATCATTTTTTTCTTTAAAAAAGATAGCTAAAAATTCTATTAATTAAAGAGTACAAGAAATGCTCGGGGATATATTACAGCAAAAGAAAAGAAAAACACAAATACTCCTAAACAAATGGGGAGTCTCAAACCGAAACGTCAAGACCAAACTTTCCCTACACTAACCAACCTCTCAACGACAAAAGCCGAGGGGGGCCGAGAAGTTTGACCAAGGAGAGCCACACCATATAACCAAGGGTACAACCAGCCACGCTTTGAACATAAAGGGGGAGAGATGAAACACCAAAGAGCCAAACACGGAAGAACCATCGAAGAAGTGATGAGAGTATGAGACGTTGGTCCCTCCCATTAGGGATCCACTCCTCCACCCTTAGGGATCCACTCACCCTATACCAATACGTGTAACTTTACTTTCTTATCATGACTTAAAGAGTCTAAAAACTTAAATACTTTTATCTCTTGACATAGAAAACACAAAGAAAGACTAAAAGAACTAACACACACATTTTTTTAGAAACAGCAAAAAAAGTTCATTAAATCCAAAATCAGTACAAAATAAGAGGGGCATACCCCAATCATGACACGAGATGTATCACTAAACTTATACAAAAGAGAGCCCAACCTAGCCAACGAAGCTAGAGGAAAAACAAACGGAACGAAACCCCGAAGACTCTAGCCAAAGCTATGATCCCCTGAGAATCTAAGACTGACGTGTAGACTGTGCAGGGCTCCTCGAACTCCAAAACACGCCTGTGATTCGAGACAATGAGACGAGCCCGCACTCCCATAGCTCCCAGGGCGATGATGCAGCACCACAACCCCCCTTCCAACTCATAGGAGTGACAGTCACAACACATTCAACCTCCGTTTGAATCGAACCCTCAGGTTTAAATGAACGGGGCACAAACCAAACTAAAACCAGAACCACACGATCAAAGTACAAGACCCCAAAGCTTCCAACGCACACCTGTTCATCCCTGCCATAGAAAAGAAACTCGACATCCGGAAATGTTAGAATAAAAACTCACCGCCACACCATCCATCCAGCACCTCGTACAGCCGCAACCGAACCAAGTATACGTAGCCTGCAAGAAGAAAAAGAGCACACACCGCACAAACAAAGCGAAAACGGGGAACGGCCAGCAAGAACGCAACCGCACCCCGTACAGCAGCAGCACATCCCAACTGCAGAATGTTGTAGCCCCCTACCGTCACCCAAGCAAACCTGCAAGAACACACCAAGCACCTCACAGCGGCCAAAGACAACAAAGAAAACAAAAACAAACCAAACCTGACCGTGCAGTAACACCATCTCCTGTCTAACCCGTCACGTCCCCAACCGCAACCCCAACGACTACCCCCAACACAAACCTGGCGCCTGCAACCAATCAACCAACGAATACAGCACCCAACACCTCTTTACACCGCGCCCACCGCCACGACAAATATTTCACTCTGTCTACGACATCATTCGGAACAGCAAGCACACCCCTGAACACCTGATCATTCCTCGCTAACCACGTACACCACAATACCCCTTGAACCAACCCCACCTTCAGCTGCGAAGGCAATGAAGAGCCCAAAAGACTCCTCCCCGATATAACCTCCAACACAGTATGCACGACGCCACACTCACAACTGATCCAAGAAGCTAAACCTTGCCACACCACCTTCGTAAAGGAACATGAGATGAATAAGTGTAAGGCCGACTCCTCCTCCTCATTACACAACTTACACACATTCGCCACCGAAGAGTCCAGAACACCACGGCGTAACAAATTATCCAATGTCGGCCACACACATAATTCGTGGATTGAACATGGATGTACAATAAACTATTAAGTGTTACATTAACATTTATATAGAAACTCAACTCAAGAAGAATATTGTTCATTTCAATCTATAACATAGTGTCATTGCAAAGTTTCACATACCTTATGGATTTTCATTATACACATGCGCCCCATTGATAAAAGAGCACACATCTACGCATTTTGACTTAAATTTGTAATTTTTATTTTTTATTGTAATTTTTTTATTTTTTTTGTCGTGCTTCAGAAGAAAACTATCACTAATAATAAGTAAATTATATAGACATATTCTTCTTACAGTATTTTATAACCACGGGCATAAAGATGGAGGGAATGTCCAAATTATGTTCCAGTTTTGCCAAAATGATTTGCGCATGCGTTGTCAGGTCTATAAAAGGGTACCACCCGACCCGGTTTGACACCCAACGGGTGAATACTTGTAAAAAGAAGCATGTGCGGGTGATAGCACCCGACCTGCACCCGTACCAAAAAGAAAAAGGGAAAAAATTACATTCCTCGATGGCGAAAAATTATTCCCCCTCCTACTCGTTCATCCCTTTTGCCTTCTCTACTTTTGGAGAGCTTGACCAGGAGGCGTTGGCTACTATTTTGTGCCTCAAGCATCTGTCTATTAGTCATTCCAATGATGTTAGGAGTGGTGTTTTTCTTTTTTCTAGACTTAGTTTTGTATCGAGAAAGGGTGGGAGCACAGCTTGTCTATCTCTTGACTCCCTTTCAATTTTGCGTGATTAATAAAAGTTTAGTTTATAAAAGAAATAAAATAATAATAATACGTATCTTTTCTTTTTCATTTGCAAATGACGTAATTTTCATCTTTTTCTAGGGATAAATGTTTTTCGACCGAAGGTGGGATGGGTACCTTAACAACCCCCCACCCCCAAAACTTTTCTTTTTTGCTTTTTTTTATTATTACTTTTTTTTGTTTTTGCAATGACATTATTTTCATCTTTTATAGGTACATAAGTTTTTTCACTCGGGTAGGGTGGGTACTGCACAACGCCAAACCTCCCCCTCCCCTTGGCTATAGGGGTGAGTGAGTAGATAGAGTAATTAAAAAAAAAGGAAGAAATATTCAATCGAATGTGAAATATTCGTAAAAATCATGTTGGCTAAAAAGATAATTGGGGAGGGATGTGGGCTTCCCCAGGTCAAAAATATAATTATGTTCTATCGGAAGCAAAACATGTTAATATCATGTCACAAGTAAAAAAAAAACAAAAAAAAACTAGGTTACTAATTATAAGAAAATATTCACTAATTTGTATAAAGAATATTTATGTTACACTAATTTGATATGATACAAATTTTAAGAAAATCACTGATTCGTAATTTTTTCATTTAATTTAAGAGAGGAATAATTATAGTAATACAGTAATGATTATAATTGAAGACACCAAAAATAAATAATACAGTACAGGTCGCGGATACGATGTCGTATTGTCGAAAGAGAGCCTTGTTATTTCTAGCCGTTACACATCTCGCTCCCAAACGGTCAGCTTCTTCTTCTTCTCCTCCACTTTTGAAAAAAAAATCGACCGTTACTCTCCAAATCCCAACTTTGTTAATATCTCTGTTCTCTCACTCTACTCTACCCCCATCCACCCATTCAGAAAATAAATTAATCATTTCTATTCGTCAATCAGAAAACTCTTGTTCGATTGTATTCTACAATGGAGGAACCATCGAACGTGAGTTCATCATCATCGGTGATTGATCCAATGTACGAGTTCTCCGCCCCCCAATTTTACGATTTCATGGTTGAGGAAACCGTTATTGATGTTCGTCTTGCCGAGCTCTGGTTTGACAATGCAGGCCCCTATGCCCCTTCTCGTACGTCTCGTCTCTCTCCTTTGTTCAGTTTGTTTATTGAATCTCGAATTGTTTTAATCCAGATTAATTGTTCATTGAAAACCTAGGGTTTGGGCAATTTTATTTGTGGAATTGGAATTAGGATTGTTCTTATTAGGGATTGTTTGCTGTACAACTGCTTGTGCTTTTTCTAGTCGATGATTTTTCGGAATTATCGAAAATTATCTCGTTTATCCCAAAATCTACTAGAACGGTTGATATCTGGCATGAATGATTTTAACTGTTATGTGATGCCTAAATCATGTTCAATGGTCTGAGTTGAGAGGTCTCATGTTTTGCGATTTTTCAGCATTTATGCCAAGAATAAAGGCCAGCAGGTCAGTCCAACACCAAATTCTTTGCGATTTCGGGGAAGATGATCAATTGGAGAAGGTGAAATCATTGATTCCTTTATATTTCTATCTGGATTGAAATTTTTATTACTATGATTTAAGCCTGAAAGATGAACATGAACTTGAATTAAAATGATGAACATCAACTGTTGTTATGCAGGCACCAAAGAGTTCAGAAGAATCAGTGCCTAAGCCACAAATTCAGATACAGTCAGTTCTTTTCCATCATTCATTTTCCTTGTGCTTTTTCCTAGTCTACTAAATTATGGAAATTCATATTTCTATGTATGTGTAACAGACCTCCATTGGAGCTTGTTGCAAAAGAAACGGAACAAGTCGTCGCGACAGACCTTACTCTTGCCGAGACAAAGGAAAATGTTAGTGTTTTACATACATCTTTCCCAACCTTGATGCAGGCACCGGAAGATAAGAACGTTTCGGTTGTCGGAGAAACACGCACTTCCGAGAATGAGAGGTAGCTGTTTGTATGTGCTAATTATATGGCTGATTTGGAGAGCTTCAATCTTCCAGTTGTTGATCTAACTTGTGGTTTTTATAGCAGCGTTTTAGCAAGAAAGCGAGAAGTTTGTACTCCGGCCCCATCAAGGGTGTTAGATAACAAGAAGGCTCAGACAGCCAAGAAAATAGCTAGCATGATCAGAAACCCATCAGCAGTGAATTCAAAGATTAGGTCACAAGCAAAAAGTACTAAACCACCACCAGCTAGTGCTAAGAGGTACCTTAAAGTTGTATGGTGAATGAATAGTATGTCATTGTCCATATTATTGTGCTAACTCAGTTGATGCTGTTGTATCTCAGAGAGACAAATGTGAAGAACAACATTGCAGGAACGCCTAATGTTGCGCATGAAAACCGAGCCATCAAAAAGCAAAAACTTGAAGGGGGAAAACTCGACAGGTAGATATCCGTCTTCAAATGTCGCTACGCTACTTTTATACTTGTAGTCTTGTCTAACCATAGACCTCTTTTCCTTCAGATTCTTACAGTGAATAAAGCTCCGAATCTTCCTCATAAGACAAAGTGTGGCCTTGTTGTTACCAATAGTTCCAGCTTGTGCTCATCTTCTATTGCCAGCACTGGTAAACTGGAAAGAAAGGTAACTTCTGTACCAATAAATTCTATTCAACATTACATCCTTTTTCGTTTTCTGTCCTTTATTTAAAGTCTGATGGTAATTATTCATTCTGAAGAAGATGTACGTGCGAGAACCCGCAGCTCCATTTGTTTCTACCGCAGAAATGATGAAGAAGTTTCAGTCGAGCACACGAGATTTGTCTTTACCTTGCAGTACTTCTCTTTCACAGGTAAAAGAAGATGTGTGGTGGATATACCAATTTTTATACTTGTATCTGGTGGTGGCATGCCCTTATTTCTATTGTACTTAACTAAAAATCTACAGTGTCATGCTGCTGGAGCACTGCAGAGGAAGCCAACTAAGCTTACGCTTACAAGGCCGAAGACCGCCCGAATTTGAAACATCTCAACGGGTTCGTTCTGTTAAGATTAAAAGTTCAGCTGAGTTGGAGGAAGAGATGTTGGCTAACATGCCCAAGTTCAAGGCGCGCCCTGTAAATAAAAAGGTAACTTTCATCTCACTTATTGACTCTTTCACCAAAGTAAAATATTTATTGTTGGGAAAACATCCTTAGAACTTTTGTTCGTCTGTTACAGATATTCGATGCCCCGACTGTTACACATAGAAGTACACCTCAGCTTCCGGAATTCAAGGTAAGTAAAGCACTCGCTCACTAGTTGAAATTAGAAAAACCATGAATTTGTTCATTTGATAGATAATAGTATGTTTGGTTACTTGGACAGGAGTTCCATTTGAAAACAATGTCAAGAGCTAACCATAATGCAGAGACATCTACCGTGGCATCGGTGGATTCTGCTTGTACACAGACACAGGGACAACAGGTACCTTTGGACTTGTGAATCTTTTGTGATTCTCATATCGTTTGTTAATGTAGTTTTTTATTTTGATGTTTGTTTGTTGTTATTTCAGAATCATCAATGGAACCCGCACCACCTTACAGCACCAAAATCTCCCCGCCTTCAAACTCTTATGCGTGCACGTCCTCCTAAGATCAAGAGTTCTGAAGAGATAGAGAAAGAGCAGCTAGAACAGATTCCCCAGTTTAAGGCCAGACCATTAAATAGAAAAGTATGCATTTCTAACCTCCACGTTATTATTTTTCTACTTGTTTGCTTTTGCAGTATAGTAATTTTACCATCTTGTTGAATTGTGTAGATACTTGAAAGCAAAGGAGACATGGGTGTTTTCTCCAATCTGAAGAAACAGGTCACAATACCTCAAGAATTCCGCTTTGAAGTAGATAAGAGAATTCCACCTCCAAATGCTGTTGTTGATCTATTTGACAAGGTATATGGAATTTTGCTGTGCTTTGCTTTTCTGTGCATAGAACTAATTTTTCTAACCGAGTTTTGCATTTTGCATCTATATTAATGCTCCTCTTCTCTCCTCCCATCCTTGTTTCAGCTTTCAATACATTCAGAATCACATCAGGAGAAGCATCTTCCTAGAAATACGACTCCAAATCCTTTCCATCTCCATACAGAGGTATGAAAACTCTTGTGGCCTTGAACTTGCCATTTTGTTTTGTTAGTTAGGCTTACATATCATCCAATACTCATGGACCAGGAACGAGGGGCAGAGAAAGAGAAGAGATTGGCTGAGGAACTTATGCAGAAGAAGTTGGAAGAGGAACGTGCTCGGGTTCCAAAAGCACATCCTTATCCTTACACAACTGACTATCCAGTTGTTCCACCAAAACCAGAGCCAAAGCCATGTACAAGACCTGAACCTTTCCAATTGGAAAGTCTGGTGAGGCATGAAGAGGAAGTGCAGAGAGAAATGGAAGAAAAGAGAAGAATGGAGATGGAAGAAGCTCAGATGAGAATCTTTAAGGCCCAACCTGTCCTGAAAGAGGATCCTATTCCTTTACCAGAGAAACCTAGGATGCCACTGACAGAAGTGCAAGAATTCGATCTACATGTTAACCACAGAGCTGCAGATAGAGCTGAGTTCGATAAGAAGATTAAGGAGAAGGAAATGATGTATAAAAGATATAGAGACGAGGCAGAATCTGCAAGGATGATGGAGGAAGAGAAGGCGTTGAAACAATTACGAAGAACACTCGTTCCCCATGCCAAACCGGTCCCAAAGTTTGATAATCCTTTCTTACCACAGAAGTATGTCTTCTTATCTTAATCTGGTCTTTGGTACATTATTGGTTTTTATAATTTGTCTCTGTATCTTTATCTGATGAAACACTGATGCTAATTGTACAAACAGGTCCTCCAAGGGAGCTACAAAAGCCAAGTCCCCTAAGCTGCTAATTGATTATAGGAAACAGAAGCGGAGAATTGTCTATCCGGCTTCCAGTGCACCGGCATCTCATATGAGGTGATTGGCATCAACCTCACAGCACAGTTGGTGAAGTTCAAGTTCCATTTGAACCTTTCTGTGACAACATTGTTTAGATTCTTTACATTGTAACAAACAACAAACATTTACTCATTGTGTGATTTGCCAGAGTAGCGTAAAAATGTATCAAGTGTGATATCTGTAAGGTGTTCAACAATTGTTGCAAGTCTCTTCTTGTATCTAGAATTCTAAATCAATTAATGCAGCAATCTTCCTTGCAATCAAGCACTCTAGAAAATTAAGGCAAATAATCATCAGATCAGAACCATAGTTTCCATAGACCAATAAATTGTTAAACATATCATTATTTTAAGTACGTTGATCTATCTAGAACAAAGTCTTCTTAACGGATTCTTTCTGGGATCAAGTCTTTTTCGACAAAACAAAATTTTAGCTAGTTAGATGAGTTGTCATGAGCTTCAATTTCTTCTTCATCAGTCGTTCCATACACGATGGAAAAGTAATGCTTCAAGTCTGAAGGGCTGAGACCTGGGAACCGGTGGGTACTGCTTGGCCCTGATTCAATTTGAACAAACGGCCATTTCATACATTCAGCTGCTCCACATTCTTCCCATCCATCTCCAATTACACAAAATTGGACATTTGGGCCACTGAAACGCTCCTTTATCCATGAAAAGCACTGGGGCTTTCCCACATCCAAAGAGCTATAGACTGGAAACAAATAAGGCAAAGTTAAGTGAATTCTATTCCAGAATGGGGAGGATTTATAATAAAGTTAGTGTCAGTATCTCTCATCTTCACTCTTGTTAATGAGAAAACATTTCTATGGACCATGTCTATTAGTGTATGAACAATCCACTCAGAGTCAGGGACTCAGGCACGCAATGGCCAATCAAGCAGTAAAAATCTGATACCCCCAACTTATTATGTTGAAGACTCGAAAAGCGTACATATGTTTTACAAGTTTAACTAATGGTAAAAATGAATAATGTATTCTCAGAAGAAATAAAACTAACCATTATCACATGTAAAAATTTTGTCGAGTCGAAAGAATAGGCACTTGACCAGGCTGGGTATAAGTGGACCTGATGTAACCAAGACATTTACATTCTGAACCTGTTCATCTCCAGTGTTAACTGAGTTTGTCATACCCTGACTCGCACACTGCTCCAAACAAGTCTTAGCTGTATCAAAGATGTAAAAACGTTAGGAAGATATCTTCACCAGGAAAGAACTTGATAAATAAAAGCATAAAGACAGATAATCTTCTCGTAGAGTAAAAAGAAGATATAAAAGTACCACATGAGGATGAAACAGAATTGGGAGCCGAAACCTGAATTCAATAGGTTCTCACGCACAAAAGATTACTACAACAAGATTATATGTATGATATTTCAATTGTGGAAAAAAAACAATCAGCCAAGGATATTTTAACCATAGACTAATTTGTTGATTCTACTACTCACAATCAGTACTGTTTATTTACTTGATGTTACAGTGATTGTTAAATTTTCAGGAATATATAACTGGTGCCAGCCATCTGTCTGTGTAAGTGATGATGTCAAAAGCCAGAAACAATAAGTTCTCATGCACAAAAGATAAGTACGAAGATTATACGTACGCTCAATCTATAACTGTGAAAAGCATATAATCTACCAGGATATCTCAACCAGAGACTCATTTGATTCTGCTACTCACAGTCAGTATTTGCTCGAGGAATGTTACGGTGAGTGTTAAAATTTCAGGAAGAGATATACCTGATGAAAGCCATCTGTCTGTGTAGGTGTCAGTCAGATCATAAAGACTATCCCATAATTTTATGACATCTTCATTCAGAATCTTATGCAACCCCTGCAGAAGTCGCAAGTATAGGTAGCATTTATGTTTAGCTGCACATATCATCCATAGTTTTTATGTCAAAAGAATTAAGAATTCAGCAAAAGAAATCAAAACTCCTTGATAAAGCTGCCACCATTAGTGACTAAACAAGAGTTCATGAACTTGTAATTTCCCATGAATATGCTTAGTCTAACAGAATCAGAGCAATCCATTTTACCATACAACCGTGTACTTCGTCTCTTTATAACTTATGTGCACCCAAGTCAAGGCCTCCAGGATAGGTGGAGAATAACATACTTCTTGGTATTTATGTGCAGGATAATATTGTAATTAACTCAATACTCCCATTATAAACCGATACGGGTAAGGTTCATGAGACTGATCCACATAATTTCACTTTGGAAGAAGCTAAAAAGAAAAACTGAAAGGTTCTTCAGGACTACCAGAGTCAGGGAGGAATATGGATGCCAAACTCAATATGATACGTACAAGTTACCATATCAAATACATGTAAATGTTACTTTTATCAATTAGAAATCATAATTTTTTGCCACATACTGACTTTATAAGTTCATTCCTTTTTTAATTGACTTTATCATTCTATCCACTTAGGCTATCAACTAGGATGCATACAAATAGTTGGGTTATGCACTTATGCTCAGAGAAAAATACATATAATAGAATGAGTAGACCAAATTTAATTCTGATAACCAAGAGGAACAAATCTTGTCAGGCTAGTTTTGTGAATATTAAGGAATGAAATTGCATTAATAGGTGTAGTCCATGAATATTTCAAGTGACGCAATATCAGGTTCTTTTTTTCTTTTCCCTTTTTTTTTTTTTTTTTTGGTAACTTGTACCATTTGATCAAGTCACAATATCAGGTTCTGAGTCTGAAATCATTGGACAAGCTACAATTGTTTGTTAAAATCAGAACAAATGATCTGATTACATTGAGGTAAGTTATTCAGTAAATGGGAATTGCAACGGAAAACAGAACATGATTAATCAAGGGAGCTCATAGAGTTACAAGGTAATCTAATGACAGAGTAATTCGAAGGAATATCGTTATCTCGTATTGGTAGAAGAAGAAGAAGTCGGATACATGTCGATGTAACTAGATCAGGGAAAAAATAACTGACTTAGAAATAGCTATACTAAAATGTGGTCATCTGTAAGCATGGGATGAAAACTACTATTGCAAAGTAAAATGATCTAACTGGAGTAGAACTATGGAACCAATGGATGTTTCCCTCTTTTCTTTTTTTTTTTCTTTTGAAACAGCAAATATTACAACTACTCCTATACAAACATCCTACACCACCTTATACTTCCACACCTAAACCACCTTATGTCTCCGAACCTTGTACCTCTCCTTCACCACTACAGCTCCCTTCCACTGCACCACCTTATAACTCCTACCAATGGATGCTTCCATACTGTGACAGTATTACAGTTTAAAGACCACAATATCTGCCTTTAAGGACTTCTGATAATAATGATAAAATAAGATTTAGTTTATCAGCTTGTCCATCCATGTAGGAATGGAGAACAAAGATGACTTCATATGATCAAGATACATGCCATTCATATCTTTGGTTGCATAAATCCGACCTTTAAGTGATGTGGAGTGCAGCTTAAGTACCGTCCGGAGTAAGTGTCCCTCTTATGTTTGTTTATTTGTATAATTGCTTAAGCAAACACTATAAATTCTTAACATAAATTAACATATAGTAGTAATTTTCTATGAAATAAATTGTATGTGAAGTATGAACAGTCAATTGTCTTACGACTCTTACCACAAAATGATTGTGAGAAAACCAAGTTTGAAAACCCTAGACTAAAGGTAATATTCCTGTCAAGTTCGCAGTATTTAGCAATTGAATTCCATTGGGAGCTATTGAGTTACAAATAAGATTTATCATAAAATCAGATACATTGATGATAAATCTGTAGTTGATGTAATATATAATGATTTACTATTGAGTAATTAAAACTACTACTAATAAACAATAACCATAAACATTGAGTGTGCTATACAGACCATATACAAGAAAATAGACCATATACAAGAAAACAAACTGCTGGAGTACTGGACAAGTAAAATATACCTTCCTATAATTCTCTGCTACGATGCGGTGGCGATACGCCAATTTCCTTTTGTTAGGAGAATCCACTGGTGGCCCAAAGCTATCCAGCTTGAAGTCGTATTCAGAAAGGTCTAGGCCATCATCATATTCTTTGAAGACATCAAGATATGGTTCATTGGCATTTTCAATCTGAGTTATCACAAAATGACAGTCAAATTATTATAAAATATAACAGACCACAGGATGGACCCAAAACAAAAGAAAGAATAACCATTACTTGTTCGTAGAAGAAATATGCATCACACACACGAAGAATATGATCTTCCCAAAGTTTGCCGATTTCTTCACCATTTTTTGCATTCTTTAAACCATTGAAAGCTCTAGCGTATGTCCCATTCAGTAAGGACTTGAGCAATATAAGAGTCTCATCCATATCCCAAATATACACATTCATTTTCTGGTCCATTCTCTTAAGCAATGACTTGATTCTACGCCTGGAAGACAGCAAGTTTACTCATTAATATCAGTTTCCATTTAGAAATGTCATAGAAGACTATTCATGCTAATAAAACATACTGATGGAACTAAGATTGTAGAAACTAAGTGCGTCAAGTAGTTCTGTATCCGTCTAAATCGAACATAAAGTTTGACACTCTTTTTGTGGCAAAATCATACTCAAAGATAAGCCCTGCTGGTATTAATAGAGATACCACCTTATGCTTTACCACAGAGACGTATTTTAGCATACTGTATCTAATAGCAAAAAGTTTGTTTTACCGCTTATAGTCCAGCTGTAAGTGTTAACTTTTATGCTTTTGTAGCTTACGTAGAAACCCACCATGGACACCGTTAGTGGTCACCATATCATGTGCTTTATTCAAAAATATCACAGGAAGCAGAACAGATGCTAGAGTTTATAAGAAAGGTAAACTAAGGTTAAGAGCCAAGTTAATGTCCCCAAATAAATTACAGCCATCACAAACCAAGCGAATTGCAGAAGGGTGACACTAGAACCAACCATCTTGGTCCATGGAAACAATTGGAAAATGTTTAATAGCTATCCGTGTTCAAAACTGAACCATACTCAAACAAATTCCTAGCAGATAACCCAACTACCATGTTATCCACACAAACCATTAAGTAGAAAACCCGAAGTGTACTACTCCTTCCATTGACCATCCTGGACCAAACATAACCCATTTGTTTTAGGGCACAATCAATGTATAACGTCAAAGTGTTGTAATGTGCCCCCAAATTGTTAGTATGCATTGGTTAATTATTTGCCAAATATGAAAATGGGACATTTGTGTTGGGACAGATTAAAATGGAAAACGGGACATGCAGTCTGGGACAGAGAGAGTAGTATATTTTATCGAAATTACAAAAAGTTTCAAAACTTTGTAAATTTGAGTGGCATTTGTATGTACAACTTCCATGTCACAGAAACAGTATAGGTCCAAACGGTAAATTGGAAACAACTAACTCCCACGAGTAAAATCAGTCCCAACACAAACCGAGGTGATCAGTTGGTCGCTGATGCCTCTTGTCAAAGGTAAACCAAAAGGCAGTGATTACCACTATGGTACGACATGCTCATTCTTAAACACAAAAATGAATCAACGATTATCCTTATCTAGACTATACTCAAACAGCAATCTATGCTTAGTCTATTTCTGGCTAACTTTACAGCTGATAGGAACATAATATAAAGTATAAACCCAATAATTGACTTAATAACTATCACCAAAAAAGCTCAGCCTAAGATTGCCGGAAAAGGAAACAAAAAAAGTGGCATGATGGAATTCAAGAAATACGAAAACTGCAAAATCCATGATACTTAAGGCTGAACAGAACATTATAATACGAATTTGTGTCTTAACTTGAATTCAGCTATTATGATTTTGAAAAAATTATCATCTAAGCAAACAAGTCAATACTGGACTAGTTTGTGTTCCTGGGTTAATATAATACTCCCAGACATTACTCTTATATGCTAGTGACTTCCATGCTAATGAATATATATGTTCATCAAATGATATGAGTAAGTACAAAAAAATTAGAATAACACTAAAAAGAAACAGCAAATCATGAGGATCCACATAATAACCCTAACAATCCAACCAGCTTAACAAATAGGACTATTAAAGCTCCATCATTGGGGAAAAACTGGAAACACGCAGAAGTAAATAAATTGATGAAAGGAACGAGAAACAATGAGAGAGAAGAGAGAGAGTTGGATTACCAGTTGATGATAGATTGTGCAAAAGATGGTGATAATGATGATAATGTTAAAAGTAGGTTATGGCAATCGATGATGAAGAAGATTAGCTAGGGTAGCAATGTTTGTTTAATTTGTTGCCAGTGACTTTGATTACGAGCGAAATCACCATACGTAGCCTGAAAAAATGACGTCGTTTTGCACTAGCAGGCAACCATTGATTGGTCATGGAGCTTTCTCAGGATTTTATATTTTCCATTTGGTAAAAGGTAGTTGTTTGATCTCGACTTGGAAGGTTTTTTTATATCAAGGAAATATATTGGAATTTTCATTCCAAACTTAATTTTTCCTTTTCTCTTTTTTTGCTACTACTATTTTTTATTTTTTATTCTTTAAAGGAAATTCAGCAAGAAAACCACAAAAATAAGGAAGATATTAATTCTTTATTCCAACATTTTCCAATGAAATTTCAGTTACTCCAATTTCTTTATTTTCTTAGAATTTTCCTTAAACCATGCAAGTCCTACAGAGTTTGATGGTGTTTGAAATTTAGAGAAGTCGCAATTGTTGATGGTAAGTTCATGCTACCTAGAATTCGTCAAGCATAGAATATAGTTGCCTATTTATAATTTTCACCAAATTATATTTCCTTCTCCTTATCGTGACAATTGTACATCCCAAAATAAACCACGTAGGTGAAGTAATCTCGTACACCATTTAATGGGCTTGGTCCACTTTCCTAAGTTAGCTAACCAAGGGCATCTTAGTTACTGCCTTAATGCACCTTTTAGAAATCACCTGCACACTTACTCGTAGTTGGGATCCGACCTAAATGTTCGACCAACTTTGTAAGGCCCGTGCTACATTATTCTTTGGCCTTGGCAGATTTGCTTGGTCTTCAAAAGGTGACTCGAGCTTTTGGGGAACTTTGCCCTGCCCCGCCTATTTGTAAGACTAGCTCTAACCATGTATGGTGAGTGTATCATCATACGTAAGATCACCATACAATGTCCTACATCCAAGTTTGGTCACCATATGGGTTTGTTCACAAAAATGGGTAAAATGAGTATTTTATTATTTTTCCTTTTCTTTCTCCTTTTTTTTTTTAATGCTCTCCTCCCAACGAGAATTGAATAATTTAAAAAGAAAAATAAAATTTGGGTAAGATAGAGTATGAGGGTCGGAGAGGATAGAGTTTGAACTTTGATGCGAGTGGAATGCTGACGTGACGTAAGTGCGTTGGGTATAATTGGTTTTTAGCTATTTGGAGGTCCACCCTTTTAGCTGTATGGTCCGTGTAATATTTTAGTCGGCCCTTGTAAATAATAAGGCGGGCCATAATGTTCTTGGACTTGCTCAGTTTGCCTTTAGCGGACTTTCCTTGGCAGGCCCATAGGACTTTTAACTTTTTTTTTTTTGGTCGTCATAGAACGTTCAAATTTGTAATTCGTGAATTGGACATATTTTAACAATATCTTTAAAAGTAGTATCTACAAACTTTTATTTTTTTATATAAGTAAAAGGAGAAGTTACTTAAGTAGGAGTCAACCCAACTTCCCTCACTTAAGTTTATCCAACTTAATTTAAAGGAAAATGCTAATTATAAATCTACCACCAACGACCTAACTTATTAGCTATCAACTAGTTTTGCTTTTGCTAAACTACCTCAATTATATAGTACTTGTACTATATATTAGGCAAATGTCCATAAGGTGACAGGATTAGGTGATTAATTTAGCTAGCTACTAGTTCACGAGTTATTCATGGTCAAAACCACTATCGCTTTTATGTTTTATATCCTTTTTGTTTCTTTGTGATTTTTTTTTTCTTTCTACTTTTTCCTTCTCCCAATTACAATTACGATAACCAATTTAGGTTAAGTCAAATTTTTTCAGTTGCAAATTTTGATGAACCTGAATCGAAATTGAAACCTATGTTTGAAACCAATCGTAGTCAACACGTTTGGGTAGATGGGTTTGGTATCTGGGAGTTTTCGAGTATCATATACATATTATACATGTTGTTTTATTATCAATCGGTTTTTGGGCACCCCTTGCCAATTGCCATTTGGTACAACATGAATAATCCAATTCTATGCCCCTTTTTTTCCTTTCATTCTCAAATGAACTTATACCTAAATCTCGATATTCAAACTAAAATCCGAAAATCCAAACCCGAAAGAGTGAAAATACTTAAATTCAAAATACTCAATTCTGACCATACCCATCCATGTACACTTTCCAGTTCCAACCTGTTCATTTCTAGCCTACCCTACATTTTGCAACTTGGACCCGCACGGGGACCCCGATACCTTTTTTGAGTTGAGTTCAAGTCGAACTTGACTAGATACTTATATAATTAATTATATTAATCTAATTATATAAATTTTATTATTACATAAATGAAAATATTATTTTCTTAATTAAACCGAATCAATTTATTTCCGACCCGGGGAGGCTATTGGGATTTGGGAGTCTGGGACGAAGTTGAACAGGGTCGAATCGGGATCCGATCCGACCACCACCGGGTTTCAAACACACAGATGATAGAGATCATCCCGCCTAGTCTCGGCCTCTCTCCCATTTCAAAAAAATCAAACACATTTCTGTTTCAGCATCACCGGAGGAGGAGGAGGAGATATGGCCGTCAACTCAGGAAATGGCCCTTCATCTTCCACTGAAGAAGACGATCCTCTATTGCCCTGGCTATGGTATTTCATTCTTCTTCTTCTCAAACCATCACTTTACACGCTGCTTTTAATCAAATGCCTTTTCTTCTCGATTAGGTCTATTCGCAAGGAACTGGACAATAAAAAAATTGACTCTAGCAAAGATACCAAGTATGATGAGCTCGTTTCCAACTGCATCAACACCTTCAAGCACGATCCACGTTACAAGGACGACATCAGATTTCTCCAGATCTGGTTTCTCTATGTAATAATAATCATTTTAAACCTCATTTGCTTTTAGGTCATTTATTGTTTAGGATTTTTGTTTCAGCTATTGATATTTATGGATACTGTTAATAATAAAAATGCTAGGATTTAGGCCTATTTTGTTTTCATTTATTGACTTAAAAGTGTTTTTTCTAATTGTTATTTCCATTGATGTTTGGCTGGCAGCTGGATGTTAGTTCAGATTACGTAGGCGTTTTTAGCGAAATAGACAAGTACAAAATCTGTGTGAGGGAAGCTATGCTCTATGAATCATTTGCACACTTTTTTGAACTCAAAGGCCGGTATGTGGATGCTAGTGAGATGTATAACCTCGGCATTTCAAGGTAACATCTACTATTATTCATGGTGTGCATACATAGTCTAGTAAAATTTATACTAAATATACTTCTGCATTTCAGAAATGCTGAGCCATTAGGAAGATTGAAGAAAGCTCAGGTGTTGTTTCTCGAGAGAATGTCTGAACGAGTAACTAATGGTTCACTTCAAAAGGTACATATGGTTTTGTCACAGTGTGCATAAATAGACGATACGAGTGAATAAAAACATCAGTTGCAAACTAGTGCCAGGGTTTTCACGGTTGGAAGTATTGACTTTAAGATTGGTATCTTGATAGACCAAAAATTATAAAGTATGACCTAGAAAAAGTCTCATTATACGCAGTTTCTGCGCTAGTATTATGATAGAGTAAGTGTTAGGCAACAGAAATACCAGTGAAAGTGTGGTCTCCTTACTATTTGAAAGAAATTAGAGAGACGTTTGGCTTTGAATAACTATATAGATAGTGAAGAATGCTTCTTCGATTGTGTTACTTGTCAGAGTAACCTAAGGGCATACAGCATAGAGTGCTAGCCCGGTACTATAAGATTACATCTGTTATTTCTCTGCTTTGTCATCACACCATACTTTTCTTCATGTTTGTTTAATATTGTCTTTATCTACTTAAGTTCTTTATTGAATGTGTGAACTATAGGATAATTTAATTTTCTTCTCTAATATTTGGAGATTGTGTATCTTAGTTCCTTTTCATTGTCCGTGCTTCAATTGATAGCTATAACCTTTTCATACCATGTTCACATGGAAGTATGACTGGAGACAATTAGATAATTCTCAGACTTCCTTGAGTTTCCCCATAACTTTACTCTTTACAGTTAATCATTACCTTACTTTATAGATATGTTAAGTACTTGCAATACTACTATGATTCAGGTTCGCGTTGTATATTTATTATAGGCTAAGATTAGCTCTCAAGAGAATCTTGTTAATCCATGGTCTGTCTCAACCCTCAAAAGCCTACTGCAGAAGATGGATTCTCAAGTTTTACAATATGAGGTGAGGCAAATGGGTTCGAACTGTATTAGTTATACATTATTGGAGTTATGCTCTTTTGTCATAGAATTTCTATACATGTTTTCAGGGTTACCATTCAAGTAAAAAGGCATACCCAGGAAAAGTGGGATTATATAAATTGTTGAAATCATCAAGGAACAAAACCATTGATATAGGTATGTATACCATGTTTTCTCTGCTAGTAAGTAAATAGTGCTGATGCTTCATCTGTCTATTTTAATAGTGCTGAGCTGCTGATTATTGTTACTTACAGTAAATTCTATGTATACGCAGTGTACTTAAAAATGAAAAATAACTGTTCTACTCTTCATTTATACTGTCCTCTCTGAACGACCGTAAGCTCCTTTTATTCAATTATTCTTCTCTGAGCTATAGATTATAGAAAGTGATCATAAGTTCATAATCGTTTCTTTGGGCATTACTACATAATTCTTCTCTGGAATAAATGGGAAGTGACTTTTGAATTCATAAAGCTTCTCAATGAGTAAACAAGAATTACTGCTGCAGTACTACCTTGTAGTAGTGGGAAACGTGACCTGAATCCTTTAGTCTATCATTTGTTTGAACATTAACGTGCCTTTTTCTTTTTTGTTTGTTTCTTTGAAACGGCAAAGATAATTACAATACTCCTATATCACTCGTATACCAACCACACACCACTCCTATAGCAACACACTTTACTCCTAAACCACACTTCTGCCTCTGCCAGGGATTGAACCCGATTCCTGCACCTCTCCATCCCCGCTCCAGCTCCATTCCACTGCGCCACCTTATATCACACCTATTAACGTGCTTTATGTAGTATGAAATGTTACCTGAAATATCTGCTGGGACTAGACCTCAGAGTGGAAGTAGCAAATAGCAATTCATGGCCTTTAGTCATGAGAAATTATCACTAGGTCCCGTACTTACACAATATATTAGGGCAGTTGGTCTTACTATTTTTTCATTATCCCGGTTCATTCCCTCTGGAAATATTCTACATTTCTTCTTGCTCTTGACTTATGTTTACTCTGGCTCCTTAAGGTGGAAAGAAGTACCAGATTAAAGGGTGTGCAGGTCAGGGTGGATTTGCTCAGGTGTTTAAAGCTTTTGTAAATGGCAATCCTGACGATGTTGTGTCCCTTAAGGTAACCACAACATTATTTCAGCTTTCCATTTGACGAGGCTTGAAATATGGAAAGGACATTGTTGGCTGATTCTTAACAATTTAACCTTTAACAGATTCAAAAGCCACCTTTTCCTTGGGAATTTTACATGTACCGTCAACTTGATATGCGGATTCCAGAAAAAGAAGTATGTAAATGCTGTACTAAATTTGTGTGAAGTGTTTTGTTTTAAATCTTCTACTTAAATTATTTGTGCTTCAGAGGATGAGTTTTGGGTATGCACACAGAATGCATCTATATACTGACTACAGCGTGCTGGTCTCTGATTTTTTAGCTCATGGGACACTACAGGTAATTCTAAGTTACACTGATCAATGCTTAATTTTAAGTTACACTGCACATCCTCCATGTTTTATTGATGTTGGGAAATGGTGCAGGATGCCATAAATTATAATGTCATCGCGAGTAAATCTATGGATGAAGTACTGTGTATTTATTACACCATTGAGATGCTCCAAATGCTAGAAACACTTCACAGCTCTTCAATTATCCATGGTGACTTCAAACCTGATAATCTGCTCATCCGATATTCCAGGTTAGCATTATTAGATTGTGAAATGCAAGTCTACAACACACCATTACTGATGGAAACAAGTCTTAGATCTGGGGATAAGGTTTGCTTCAATCATGTTTGTTTGTGTTCCCTCCACAAGCAGGTGGGGGGATTGGGGGTCAGAGTGTCAGACACACAGTCTTTCCCACTGAATAGCAGATGCTGTTTCCAATTGACTTATAACCAAAACGGCTACCATCTCACATTTCATGAATGAAGCAAAGAGGGTATTATGAGCCATATTCATTTAGTCCATTATACCTCAATACGAAATGGACAAATGACAAATCATGTCTCTTTATTTGATTTATTAGCATATCTCACTGTAACACTCGTGTCATACAGTTTTCAAATATAGCACATACAAAAAGACATCGCTCAGTTTTTCTAATTTCTATACATCTGGCTTCGTCCTTGCCTCTGGTGACTGTTTGGACGTTGAACTCTAGCTTATCCTATATTAGAAGCCAGGTTATGTAGTGCATCTAGGAACATAAATGATGTACATGTCTCAATGAAGTTGGTAACGAACTGAAATCCTTCCGGCAACTAGATCTGATCCTTCATAATGTATGCACTTGACATTTCATGAGACCTAATGTAGTAGACATGCAATAAAATTTTCTGGTACTCCAAGATAAATAGTGTGAGTTTTTATCTTCTCGTAGTTTTACTCTTGAACTGTTCCCTGGTTGATATAATATATTCGTGTCAATGGTTTGTTACATTTAGGAAAAGCTATAGAGCAGAATTGAATAGCATGTTTATCTCAAATCTCGTCAAGTCAAGAGACAAGGTTCATCAAAGTTCAAACAATTGGAAATTCTTAAAGAACATGTACACTATAGTGATGTGCATTTTGCACATGTAAGGCCAGAAGGCATGCAGTTAATGTGGGACATATTTGACATGATTTGTGTACTAGAGGTTACTAACTGACGGAATGTTTTTTTTAAGTGAAAGATTCAACTGCTTTTCATTATCCAAATCTTTCACCTTGAGTATGGTATTCCAGTTGCTTGTCCATGTGTTCAACATTTTGAGACTCTATTACAATGTCTGTGAAGATTATACTCTTGTCATTCATGTTTTCTTCACCCACCCTGTTGTCCTACTCTTCTTGTAATCATAATAAGAAACATCTTCTATGACTCAGATACGAGAACTAAGTTTCAGGTTCCTGAGGGACATTTATTTAATCCTTGCATGATCTACGATTTCACTCCAACAATGTTCTGCTTCTGTCCTTGTGAGTTGGATCCGATAAATAATACAGTACTAAATTGAAACCTTTTCTATGTAATTTTAACCAACATCCTCAACTGAGCATCTTCTTGCTCATTATCTAGTTTCAGTTTATTGGTTGTACAGTCACTGTCAGTGATAGCTCTCCAGCTGGTTATACTATTATGACCTGTTAAGCCATGTTTCTCAATAGTCAGTCTAATGCTAGTTTTTTGTTCATCATGGCAGAGAAGACCCAACAGAAGATAAAAATGATATCCTCCTACGAACTGGACCTTGGCATGAGCAGGTTATTTCAGAACGTTCTGAATATTTTGAAGTGCTATATAGTTTATATGCTATATTTCTCAGTAACGTTGTTATTTGATTCAGGGCCTATGTCTAGTTGATTGGGGGAGAGGAATAGATCTGAGTCTCTTTCCCGAGAACACAAAATTCAATGGAGACTCTAGAACTTCTGGCTTTCGTTGTATTGAGATGCAGGAAAGTAAACCCTGGACATATCAGGTATAGTCAACGTGAAGTGCATAAAACAATTTTACAAGGATCCATGATGCAATTAACAGATACCCAGTTAAATAATTCTTGTGTTTTCTGATGGTGAGCAGGTGGATATTTATGGGCTTTGTGTTACAGTTCATGTGATGCTTCACAATGCATACATGGAGATTGAGAAAAGAACATCTCCTGATGGTAGCTACGTTTACCTGCCCAAAGCACAATACAAGAGGTATTTGAATCCTCTATATAGCATCTCGTGGCCTCATCTTGGAGTTGCATCGGCATCACAAGCCTCGTAAAATTTACTCTTCTTACTGTGTGTGCCTGGTAAATGTTGTCATTGTGTAGATATTGGAACGTCAGCCTATGGAAGGATTTGTTCACGAAGCTACTAAATCTTGATCCCAGTGAAGATCACAAGGAGTTGTTGCGATCTCTGAGAGTGTCGTTCCAGGAATACATGTGCTCGGACCAAAAGCTAATCAAAAAATTGAAGCAGTTGTTGATGAAGCAAAGAACATCATTGTGCTCTGCTTAGAACATCTTTATGAACCTGACTACCAAGAAGGCAAGTACCAATAAGTTGTCTAGACGCCCACTGTATAGGACTATAGGTGTCTAGGGGTGAGGTACATTGCAACTGTCTCAGGTTTTCATTTGCCTAATCCTGTAAATTGGTGTTGAGGAACTTAAAACACTCGAGCAAGGTATCGAGTTCAAGAACATAAAAAACACCGTTGGGAAAGCCACCCTTAAAAAATGGCTGGACAATGATTAGCTGAATTAGTCACCAAAAACAGTATATGATACCTCTATAGATGTTATAAACATAATAAAGATACATGACCTAGGACACAGTTGGTAAAAAATACATGAACTTCATATACTCTGGATGATGTGCCTATTAAATTGCGGTAAAGAATACACGGGAGGTAGACCCCACTTATATGAAAGCACAGGGAAGAAAAAAATGGTTAGGCCGCAGAGAGGGCACTGCATAATGACTTGTATGCATCTGCACAGAGCTTGAATTTCTCTTCTGCTTCTGCCTGTAAAATCCAAAATAATCAGTCAGTAGGCAGTGAAAATGCGGGTTTATATCATTAAAAGGTTCCAGCTTCAATATGCCATGTAATAAAGTTCACAATCCGCAACATTTTGCAGGCAAAATAATGAGGAGAAAAATAGCAAATACGATCACATTATAGAACAGGCCCATAATTTAAGATGACAGGCAGTTTGAGTGAAAAACCACTGAGAAGCTAATCATTTCAATTAGTTAATATATACTACTGCAATGCAGTGCACTAGTAAGTAACCAATGCAGCAGTGGTGTAACTGGCGGGGGGGGGGGGGGGGGGGGGAGAAGGAAATACAACTGACCCGTGATGAACCTTGATTCTTGTCAGGATGCCACTTCAAAGCTGACAAGCGGAAGCTGCATGAAACACGAGAATAATCCTTTAGCAGATTAACATTTAAGTATACACAAACTTATATTCAGAAATCAGAACCACAGAACATTGGCCTAACCAGGTCCTATTATTACACATGACCCACACTCACTTCATGTGTGGAGCATTCCTAGCTACAAGGTCTATGGAATTAGCCATAGACCAGGTCCTTCTAATAAATTTTCAGTTATAGTGTTAGGTCACTGATGATAGGCATGGGGACAGGCTCTTAGAAGCAAAGGTAAGTTAGTGTGCAATATATGCGCACGGCGCACCCTCCCTACACTTGCAGAACCATGGAGTAAATACCGCACAGGGCTTGCTGATTTGCTCCCCTTGCTTTTCGGAAGTAGACCCGTTCACTTTCTGGGGGGGGGGGGGGGTGGTGTCACTGATGGTAGATCTAAAGGTTTTGGGACAAGGGTCATGACTCATGATTGGGTAGCATCAATAATCATGACCAGTATGTGTGTTGTGGGGGGGCGTAGCCTATATGTGGGGGTTGGGGGGCTGAGCTGAAAAATCCCTCAGCTATAAGAATAGCATCACAAGCTCTGAATCAACCAGCACACTATACTACATAAAGATCACATGAGCCCATAGACTTTCAATATACTTACGCAGTTTTGACATCTTCAATTTTAATTTGACCAGCTAGAGGCAAACCAAGAGTTCTCCTATCAGCAACAGTTCCTATGATGATGCAAGGTTCATCTTTGAATTCCATCCCAATTTTGGATTTATATTTTCTATTTCTGAAGTAACCATGTCCAGAAGTTTGTCTGCAATCAAATTCATCTTCCCCAGGTTTAAAGGACCATGCAGAGCAGCGATCACCAAAAGTCTCCTGAAATATCCTTTCATGCTCTTCAAAATCTTCAAATTTCTTCTCTCTTCTATGCTTACCTGAAAGTTAAATATGTGATTGTTAGAGAAATAGATGACCAAAAGATACAAGGAAACTAAAAATCGTCCAAGAATTTTTTATTTTTTTATTTTTTGAAATAGAAATTTTATGAGGACAAAACGAGACACAAAGAACACCATAATGGATCCATTTCAGTTAGCTATGGATTCTGATTGAACCCAGTATTTCTTTAAATTTGAGTATTGATTTTCAATGATCATAAAATAATACAAAGAAAATAAATAAATAAGTAAAGAAGATATTAACTAAATTGGCTTCCAAGGAGCTATTGTGGCAACTCTTAAAATCTATTCCACTAATCAAAGTAGTATGAAAGTTGAACGTACAAAGGCATGTAAGGCCAGCCAGTAACAGTAATGATTGCACTATCAGTCACTAAAGCATTTTATCTTCTCAATTTTATTTGCAGTATGTTAGTGGGATTCATTTTCAGGGACAAAAGGAAGTCGTGTGCCGGGATGAATCAGGCACAACATTTATGGTCCTGAACTGGAAATATAATACACAGTGGAGGCTTGCATGAATCAAGCACAACATTTCAGACATCAAAGTGAGTAACGTGTCGAAAGGTTCAGATATAGACGAACTTTTCACTTTTTTATGGTGGGCTCTCCTTGCTTCACGAGCAGGCTTTATTCGAGATTTCTTATTCAACCTATCTGCATCTTCTGTTTCTATCCTTGAAAAGACCCCCTGGAACAAAATCAATGCAGCAAATCATCACAGGTCAGAAATCAAAAGATGAAAGAGTAAAAACAAATGAAAATTTTCATTTTAGGGAAATGTGAAAGAAGGATGGAAGGGAAAACAAACTTTTTAATAATTTGTTTCTTCCCTATATCTAGTAGAACAAGCTTATCTGTTCATACCTGAACTCTTGATGTTGAACATCTTGTATTTAACAATAGGTCATTGAGAGCTTTCTTTGAAGCAGAACGCTTCTGGCGTACAGCGTATCTTATATAATCCTGAATCAATTTTATCAGTGTTAGAACACATTTATTCACAGTAAAATGTCATTGCCAACTAACTAAAACTCACAAAAACAAGGCTGCTTTTGTGATAATTAGGCAGCATTAAATGAATACATGATAATGATCTCATGTTCGTGGTAATCAAACAGTTAGCCTTATTCTTGGTTTGTGGTTCACTTATCTGGTCATTGTAAAGGCAACCTAGGGGTAATCTTAGAGTAGGTAGGCTGGATGCTTGGGCATACCAACAGAATCCAAATCAGCACCTTCCTGGTAGGAAAACTGCACAATGGAAATCGTATTCCAACAGACATCGAGTTAGAATACAGGATTACCATGCAAGACCGTATTTGAGTGGAGACTTGTTTTTTTCATCATTTGATATACGGGTTGCGAGGAATACCCACTCTAGATGGTACCTTCTCAATGGATTAAAAAATCTGATCCAAATATGAAGTAATAAATGATACAATTGTAAAGGGAAGACTATGCAAGATCCCACGTATTATTGAGGTATTCGTTAAAGGACTCAAAGTGAAGTTATGGAGAGAGTGGTTCAGCAAAGACCAAGATTGAATCTCGGACAGAGTGGATTCGTGATCAAACATATTCAGAAGTATTGAGACCTATCGAGGAAAAGGATGACAATCATAGTAAAAAAATAAGCATACATTTTTCTGAGTAAAAACTTATCATCTCATTGCAATGTAACCAGACATTCGGTCTAATAAATTCGTTTATATTGTGGATTAATTCACTAAGTGTAAACTTTTGCAATGAGCCAATGATACTGTTTTACCAAGTTGGCCAAGACATCTTAACCAATCTGAATTTCTTGCTTGTCAGAAATAAGAACATCCGACTTAAACAGATCATTAATTAGTAAATGAAGTATTACTGACACAAACATCAAAGTATACAAAAGTTACTGGGACGCTGCTAGGAACTATCTCTCCGTAACATTTCTAACAGACGAGCTTTCAAACGAACTTGTAAAGATGGTCCATTCAGAAAAAAGAAAACCTTTTACATCAAATTGCAGGAGGGGATCCAAACTTAACCAGATTTTAACAATATGTACTTATGCTTGTCCTATTTGGATGATATAAGTTTCAGGAACGTTTCGCATGTTCAGCTGAGAGAGCAAGATTTACCAAATTGGAAAGTGAGAGCAATTCATAGTTTTTCATACAACTAATGAGCATTCAATAGAGTACTAAGTACTAGAAGAGAATAAAACAGCCTAGTAGATACAAGATTACAAAAAGTTAGTTGTTAGTTGTCTCATCACCACAAGCACAGCAAATTTGTATCGGGAATGCGAAGTTCTAACAACAATCTAGCCTTTTCTAAGCTTTAGAAAAAACACACTATCACCCTGCACCCACCCAAGTCTGTGTCACATTCCCCTAATTAGACATTTGCACTAGTGTGAAGTAGTTTTTTCCTAATGATTTGGAGAAACTGGTTGTTCATCTGAGATATCTTACAACAGCTAATATCGAATAAACAGCTAAAAGAACCATTTTTACCTTAGAGGGCTGTTGTTGTTTCTCTCCTTTAACATCCTGCAAAAGACCACAGCATCATAGCATTACATTTGGTTTGGCCTAGGCAACAATACTAAATATCAAAGGCACACAAGAAAACCAACATCAGCACCGAATTACGACGTTTCGTAAACCCGATTTCAAACAATAGTAGTAAATCAGTACAACCAGTGAGATACAAATTCAGAGCTTTCAGTCACTAACTACTGCAACCAATACTAGTAATCAGCAGAAGCATGCATTATAAAGAGGGGAAGGAAAGAAGCAATTAGTACTTACAAAATTGAATTTGGATTTCCACTTCTCGAATGATGCAGCGGTGGAATGGAAGGAAGTGAACTGGTTGGTAGAAGAAAAAACTCGCGTTGAATGAACAAGTATTGCAGCGTTCTTGAGGATGAAAAAGTTTCGCCATTTAGGTAGAAAACTTGCATAATAATTATAAAATATCAATCTATCGAATGGAATTGAATTGAATTGAATTGAATGGATCGACTCTACTCTAGAGCTGAAATCCAGACGGTCGGTGAGAAAGAATGAAGAGAATTTGGGATTATCAATTCGTAATAGGTCTGTATGTCTCTGTATCAGGATGAAAATTAGTAGTACTAAATTAGGGAAGGCGGAGACCGGTCCAACACTCCAAATGCCTTCTAAATTAAGCCGTACCGGTTGGGCCTCAATACGTGTGCTCAGGTCTAACCATCTCATGGAAATGTTTGCTATGAATTAGATTTAAAATACGGTCCAGAACGCAAATTTACAAATTCAATCAAATTCAAGGTTGTTCATCATGTAGTACGGAGATGCTTAGAATTTGAAATGTTTACTCTAAGTGGCTTACAAATTATGTAATAAAGGATAAAATCTAGTATACCCTGGTCCAATTTCGATATTTACTAATTGTATTATCACTTTTTCAAGGTAATCTAATTAATTATCTAGTAGTTGCTATTTAAAAATAATTTAAAATTTTAGTTTAATTTTTTTAAACATATTAAAATAAAAAATTACCATATTAAATATGAGCGCGATATGTGTGTCGTGTATTTAAGTTTGTTCTTTTTAAATAAAATGGTCAAATATGCGTCAACAATCAAAATCGACATGTCATCGCAGTCCAACTGCTACATAGGTAAAATCTACGGAAAATTGATCGAATGACCAAAATTGGACGGTGTGTATTCGTAGAGTACCCAGATTGGAGAACACCCAAAGTGCACCTAACATTGTACACCAAAAAAATGAATTTAATGAATTTTACCCATCAACGGAAGGAATAAACTTGTGAATATGTTTATACCTATTATATACTAGAATATACAAGATAAATCAAAATTTTGAATTCAACATTAAACTTTATCATCGGTATAAATAAAACTCGATTCACAAACGAATTTTGAAATGCAACCAAACGATACAATCTATATGGTATATAAAAAGCATACTAGACATTTCTTAAATAGTAACCGCTTCAGGGCACTATTTCAATTAAACTTGCTCGTCATTTTTTCATTTAATTGAATTAAATTTATTCTAAAATTCACCAAAAACATAATAGTTCATATCTAAATCTAAATAGAATATAGTCAATTTCACTACAACCGTTTTTCTATACCTAAAAGTAGACATCCTAAAAGCATAATCTTCATATTCAAACAAATCCAAGCATCTTAAATATTACATGAAAATTAAAATTTTATTTCTCACAATTTTTTATTTTTCACACATTATATTACCAATGTTGTTCTTTGTTATTAGTTTGTTTGATCACTTATGAAAACACAATGTTGTTTCAATGTAAGTTTCGTTGTTCACTGAATTTTAAAGATTCTAATAGTCATGAGATACGAATTAAATGTATTTCACTCAGAACCTAAAATTATAGACATTAAGATATAAGGTATTATATCTAAAAACTCATTTCAGCTAAGTTAAGTTCAATTCTATTTATGTTAATTAAATTCATTTCAGTTCAAGCGAATCAAACATAGTAAGTGGGTTATTTAGGCTCATTTCACTTTGAATTCAGTTCCATTAAATTCAATTTAATCTAGATAAATTCAGTTTAGTTTAGGTTTTATCAAATAAAATTTATACTTCAAATAAATTCTATTCAATTCAAGTAAGTTAAGTAAAGTTCAGCTCAGTATTAATTAAGTTCATTTGGTTCAATTAAGAGTTTTTAAAATGAATCAAATGGGGATGGACAAAAGTATGGCGTGAGTAATAAAGTAGTGATAGAGAAGGAGAGAGAAATAATACCTATAATGAGGTGGAAAATATAAGAGAATTTGTTGAAAGGTTGTTGTGTCTGCGAGATGGTATTGTAGGAGGACCAAATGACAACGAGACTGACTTCAAACTGCAAATGATATACTCATTCGTAATGATATTGATTACTCATAGCAACAATAGTAAAAGAACATATCCATCTGTTTTTGGATCATGTTGGAGATGGGTTATATTTTTAGAACAAAGCCATCATTAATCCTTGCATCGAAAAATTAGATTGTTTAATAAATCAATGATTATGTTATGTCATTGTTGCCAGTAGCTAGATGCCTCTGAATATATGAATTCTGATAATATATGTCCTGATGAATAGGACATTGTCGAACGAGAGGAAGTTTACTTTGTAGAATTTTTCAATACAATCAGGTCATCTGGGCTTCCAAATCATACTCTTCAGCTGAAAGTTAGCTGCCATGTTATGCTCGTGCGGAATATCGATCCGTGTGATGAACTCTGTATAGATGGACTATCCGTGTGATGAACTCTGTAATGGAATTAGATCGATTGTAATTGCACTTGGTGAAAGATTATCGAGACAAGAACAATATTTGGCAAGAGTGTTGGAATATGGAAATAAGGTTTACATACCCCGTATATGGTTTTGTCACCTTTTGATCAAACGAACTTTACAATAAGATTTCAACGTAGACAATCTCATCTTGCAATCAACTATTCGATGTCTATTAACAAAGAGCCAAGGACAATCATCAGCTAGCGTTGGCCTCTATGGTAATCCTACCAACCAGTACTACTAATGTGGTCCTTTTTTTTTTCTTTTTCTTTTGAAACGGCTAAACTTTTATTCAACAACAATAGAAGCAAGTACAAGAAGATGTGCATAAGAAATGCACAAAAAAAAAAATACATCAAAACCTAGCATGACCTAAACTAGAGCAAGAAACAACCTCCACCTACAAGGAAGTGCTTTACATGTTGTGATTACTATGGCGACCTTTTGCAATTGATGTGTAATGTCATTTGTATATTTTTACATCTATGTACTTCTTTAATAATATCATTGATTTGATAACTTTTTCGAATAATCTTTTTATTAATTTATATAAACTCAAAATTATATTATACCGTGGCATTGCCACGGGTATGCACTAGTTAGATTTAAAATAAGGTCTTATAATTGCGTTCAAAATGCAAATTTACAAATTTAATCAAGTGGCTTACGATTACGAGTTATTACGTAATAAAGGATAAAATCTAATATACCCTCGTTGATACTTAAAAATAATTTAAAATTTTAGTTTACTTTTTTTAAAACATATTAAAATAAAAAATACCATATATATAAGCTGAGCGCGATATGTGTGTCGTGTATTTAATTTATTTTTTTTAAAAATAAAATGTTCAAACATGCGTCAACAATCAAAATCGACATGTCATCGTATTTCAACTGCCACATAGGTAAAATCGTTAAAAAATTGATCGAATGACCAAAATTGGACGGTATTTGTAGAGTACCCAAATTGAACGATAGTAACATTTTAGAACATCCAAAGTGGCACCTAACATTGTACAGTAAAAAAATAAATTTAAATGAATTTTACCGAAGGAATAAACTTGTGAATATGTTTATATCTATTATATACTAGAATATACAAGATAAATTAAATATTTAAATTCAATATTAAACTTTATCATCGGTACAAATAAAACTCGATTCACAAACGAACTTTGAAATGCAACCAAACAATACAATGTGGTATATAATAAGCATACTAGACATTTTCTTAAATAGTAACCGCTTCAATGCACTATTTCAATTTAAACCTGCCCCGTCATTTTTTCATTTAATTGAATTAAATTTATTCTAAAATTCACAAAACACGTAATAGTTCATATCTAAATCTAAAGATAGAATATAGTCAATTTCACTACAAAACTTTTTCCTATACATAAAATAGACATCCTGAAAGCATAATCTTCATATTCAAATAAATCTAAGCATCTTAAATATTACATGAAACGGTTGAGTGTTTCTGATGGAGACTGGTTGTGTAGAGAGGTGAATGAGGCTGAATTTTTTCAAGCTCTGAAGGGGATAGGTGATGTGAAAGCACCGGGAATTGATGGGTATAACTCGAAATTCTTCAAGGAAGCATGGCCTATTGTTAAGCAGGATGTTATTGCTGCAGTTCAAGAGTTTTTCACTCATAAGAGATTGTATAAAGCTGTGAATTGCACTTTAGTGACGCTCATTACTAAGTCAATAGAGGCTAAAACGATGAAAGAGATGCATCCTATAATTTCTTGTTGTACCACTCTGTACAAAATCATCTCCAAGATTCTTACGAAAAGGTTGGGTAAGGTGATTAATTCTGTTATTCATGATAGTCAATCGACTTTCTTACCTGACAAAGTGATTTATAATAATATCTTTATTGCACAAGAACTTGTTAAAGGTTATGATAGACGTGGTATTTCACCTAGATGTGTGATACAAATGGATTTACAGAAAGCTTAAGACAGTGTAGAATGGTTTGCTCTTGAAAGTATTATCCAGGAAATGAGCTTTCCAAGACAATTCATTGAATGGGTTATGTTATCTGTTACTACGGTTTCATATAGATATAACATTCAAGGAGTCCCTTCAAAAGTTTTGGTGGCAAAGCGGGGGTTACGACAAGGAGATCCATTATCACCGCTTATTGTGATGGAGTATCTTCATAGGGTGTTGCAAACTAGTAAAGAAACTCCAGATTTTAATTGGCATTCAAAGTGTGAAAGGGAACATATTACTAATATCTGTTTTACTGATGATCTCTTGTTGTTTTCAAGAGGGGATATATTACTTTTGTGGCACTTTCAAAGGCAAAGTTTAATATTTTTTCTCAATCTACTGGCCTTATTGCTAATTCTAGTAAGAGTAAGGTATATTTTGGAGGAGTGTCTTTGCCGTTACAGGAGTCTATTCTATAGAACACTGGTTTTGTGAAGGGTCACTTGCCTTTCAAGTATTTCGGGGTACCTTTAGCAAGCAAAAAGCTTTCTGTGAATCAGTTTCAGATTCTGGTGGAAAAGGTGATTGATAAGATCAAACATTGGACGTCTCAGTTGTTGAGTTATGCGGGACGGTTACAATTAATCAAAAGTGTCATCTTCTCTACGAAAAATTATTGGATGCAATTGTTTCCTATTCCTAAGAAGGTTTTAAGGAAGATTGAAGCGCATTGTCGAACTTTCTTATGGAGTGGGAAGGTTGAAGTGAATAAGAGATCACCGGTTGCTTGGGATAAAGTTTGTGATCCAAAGGCGCAAGGTGGGCAGAATCTGGTTTCATTGCAAATCTGGAATATTGCTATGGTGGCTAAACTTCTCTGGCACCTTAGCATGAAGACGGACAAGTTGTGGGTACGGTGGATTCACAGCTACTACCTTAAAGATTATGTGGTTGAAGACTTCATTCCTACTTCGGCTTGCTCCTGGATGCTCAAACGAATTCTGAAGATTAGGGCTGATGTCTTGCAATTACAGGCGTGGTAGACTGCCTGTGTTATAAGTAAGTTTCATACACAATAGATTTATCATGAACTGCATGGACACAAGCTTGTGGTTGAATGGAGAACGTTTTTTTATCGAAATAGAGCAATGCCTTGTGCATAAATTTGTTATGTGGACAGTTTGCCTTGACAGAGTATTTACAAACGATAGATTGATGAAACTGGGAGTTGCAGCGGATGATGATTGCGTGTTGTGCGGACAGTCTGAATCAGTAAACCACCTTTTCTTCTGCTGCGCAAATCTGCGTGCTGTATGGTGTAAGCTACTGCATTGGATGGGCAGTCTCATGTGCCCAGGAATTTTGTTGAAGAGCTATTGTGGGTTATGGATGCATCCAAGGGGAAATCCTTGAGGTCAAAACTTTTGAAGTTGACATTTGTTGAAACTGTGTACACAACTGGAAGGCAAGAAACGCTAAATATTTTAGCCAACAACCTTTCAACATGTACATAGTTGAAGAGATTAAAAATGTAGTCAAATATAGATGTGTTGGTGATGCAAAGTTGCTAGAGTATTGTTGTAGTCTTCTATAGCAGCTATAGCATTATGTAGCATATTTGTAGTCGAGTTTAGCTCCATCTGTGACTGTCTGGATCTTAGGATCGACAAACTGTATTGAAGTGTTTTTGGAATAAAGTAAACAATTTTGGTTCAAAAATAAATAATAAATAAATAAATAAATTACATGAACATTAAAATTTTATTTTTCACAATTTTTTATATTTCACACATTATTTACCAATGTTGTTCTTTGTTATTAGTTTGTTTGATCACATATGAACAACACAATGTTGTTTAAATGTAAGTTTCGTTGTTCAGTCACTTTTAAAGATTCTAATAATCATCATATATGAATTAAATTTATTTCACTCAGAGCCTAAAATTATAGACATTAAGATATTATCCTACTTAAAACTTAAAAATATGATAAATCGAATGAAGTAAATGATTGATTTATTACTTTGATCGACACTAATATGTTTTTAGAATTTATTATATTGTATTTTGGTTAGAATTCTAATTTTATGTTGTAAGTATCAATATGGGACTAGAATTTTAGGTTTGGAGTGAAATAAATTTAATTCAAATCCGTTGATCACTCTTACAATCTTTAAAAGTCAATTAAAAAAGTAAAACTTACTTTGAAACAATTTGTATTGTTACAGAAAATAAAAGGATAAATTAAAATAAAAATTGCAAAAAAAAAAAACGACGTTGATAACTAATGTATGAAAATTTAAATTTGTGAGAAATAAAATTAATATTTCATGTAATATTTTGGAACTATATGCTTAGACTTGTTTGAACATGATTCTATTTTGGTTATCTAATATTTCATGTAATCCGTAATTTTTCATTTTGAATGTTTGAAGTGTCTTTTTATTTTGAAAGTTTTAAGTGTCTCGTGCCCTTTATTCAACTTCTCCCATGGGCAGAAAAATAATTATTCATATGCAAAAATAAGTTTTTTCAACATCGAATATCATTCGTTATGCCACCCATTTCAAATTGACATGTTATGTGTATAACGCTTGATTAGTTTTCAATGGTAGTGTAATGTGATGCTTTTATAACGAGTACCTAATTTGCGTAGTAACATTTAATTACTTATTTTTTTAATTACTCCAAAAGAGACATTAATTTGCCAAGTCTTTCCTCTCATCTAACTTACATCTTACTTATAGGAAAAATATTTGTTCTTCATCTTTTTAAATTTTTAGATCTTGAATAAAAAACTCCTAAATATACTGATCATAATTAAGTAGAAAAATTGTAAATGTAAACATGAGAAAAAAAATACTTTTCTATAGAAACTATTACTCCTGAACCTTACCCCACTCCAAAAAAGAAATGCCTAATTTTAGGTAGTGAGTGAAATAAATTTAATTCAAATCTGGTGACTATTTGGATATTTAAAAGAGAAAAAACAATTATGTTGAAACACCCGTGTATTATTGTTTGCTCTTATACGGTCAAACAAAATTCAAAAAAATAAATAAAAGAACAACGACGTTGATAAACAATGTATGAAAATCAAAATTGTGAGGAAAAAATTTAAAATTTCATGTAATTTTTTAGGACCTACATGCTTAGACTTGTTTGAATGGGATGCTATTTAAACGCTATCTATTTTCGAGATTCTATGGCCACATTGCATCCATGTTCAAACTTTATTATCTATTACACCCAAGTCCAAAATAAAAATAAAAATAAAACGGTTGACCAAATAATCCAACACTGTTCACTTTGTGCAAACCAAACACAACCTTAGAAATTTTACAATTTTCTTTTTCTTTACATTTCACTTTTTTTCCCCTTCTTTTCCGGTACCGGAGCCCCAATCAGAGCTTTACAAGCTACGATTAGAGCTCTGAAACTCTGATTTGGAGCTTCAAAGATCCAGATCGGAGCTTTGAAGCTTCGATTCTTGAGGTCGTTCCTTTTTTTTTTTTCAATAATTATAATGTATCTATTGAATTGAATTGAATTGAATCGAATGCTACTCTACTCTAGAGCTGAAACCCAGACGGAAATAGTTGTTACAGAGTTGTGTGAGAAAGAATGTATCGGAGAATTTGGGATTATCAATTCATTTCGTATCAGGATGTAAATTAGGGAAGGCGGAGCTGGAAATCAATATTATGCCTTCCTTTATTTTTTTTTAAAACATAAAAATAAATAAATAAAATGGTCAAATTGTATTCTGAACAAAAGAAATTCGGTCTTTTTTAAGTGCTTAAGTGCCAGCAGGACGCCTTGGTTCATCTTCATTCAACAAGTCTTTCTCCCCGGATCACAAATTAAGTCCTTCTAATTCGCGAATTTCTTCTAGTGGTTAGGTTTCAGAAATGGTAGCGAAGAAGATCGAGATGAACAAACTGAATTCATGTTTGAGAGAAGAGAGTAAATAATGAGCTGGTTTATCGACACTATAAGATACTCTTAGAATTTAGTATATTGTATTTAGGTTAGAATTCTAATTTTATGTCGTAAGTACCACTGTGGGAGTAGAATTTTAAGTTTGGAGTGAAATAAATTTAATTCAAATCCGTTGACCACTCGTACAATCTTTAAAAGCCAATTAAAAAAGTAAAACTTACTTTGAAACAGCCTTGTTTTGTTATAGAAAATAAAAGGATAAATTAAAAAAAAATTGAAAAAAGAAAGACGCTGATAACTAATGTATGAAAATTCAAAATTGTGAGAAATAAAATTAATATTTTATGTAATTTTTTGGAACTATATGCTTAGACTTATTTGAATATGATTCTATTTTGGTTATCTATTTTTAGGTATAGAAAGAAAAAAAAAGTTGTAGTGAAGTTTTGATATGTTTTATTTCTAGGTATGAACTATTACGTTGATTCTTATTTTGATCCGCAATTTTTTTACTTTGAATGTTTGAAGTGTCTTTTTATTTTGAAGGTTTTAATTGTCTCGTGCCCTTTATTCAACTTCTCCGATGGGAAAAATAATAGTTATCATATGTAAAAAGTAGGTTTTTTCGACACTCAAGATCATTCATTATGCCACCCATCTCAAAATTTGACATGTTATGTATTTAACGCTTTAGTTTTTTTTTTTTTTATTTTTTATTTTTTATTTTAAGGTGTAGCATTTATAAAACCTAGTATAAAAACTGGTTTATTTATGCTCATCAGTTAAAGCCATCAGTTGTATGCTGCTTCACATTTTACAGGAGTAGATTTGTAGTACATGTGTACTATAGCCTATAGAGCTAAACTATATATGTACAGTATGCACTATGCAGAAACCCCGCAAATTTTGTGTACTATAAACAAAACTTATCTCGCTGATTTTTGTTTTCGCAAATATGGACATTTGAATCACTATTGGTATCCTTTGGGAAGGGGGACAACCATGTAGAAGGGTACCGATCTTCGTGGAAAAGATCCATTCTCTTCATCATCATCGAATTCCAAGACATAGTCGTCGGTCTTTCTCTTATGAGCTTGTACAACGGTAGCTTTATACAGAGTGGTGGATATACAACCAGTACATGTTCTCCAGGAGGGAAGTCGTTTCTAGTAGTGGGATTCGTCCGCCTAGGGAATTGTATGATATGTGACATAGGCAGCTTGTATTCTCTCTGTCCGTTACTTTCCTCGTCGTCCCCTGGTTCCTCATCCACGACTTCAAATTCTTCTCTTTCCTTGTCGAAATGGATTACTTTCACCATAACCCATTCATCAGTTTCACTGTCCTTTTGAGTAACCCTGGCAGCTACATGTTCACCCTTCAAATTTGCTGGAGACTCCAGATGATTTTGTATGGATGGAGCCATTTTAGGGCCATTTGGATCCCGCTTTCTCTTCTTAGTAGACTCTGGTTTTTTCGAGGTTGCTTTGCAGTCCCAGAAGGCAGTAGTAATGCATCGAGTTGTTCAAGCAATCTATTTGAAATAATAACTTCAGTTTCAGACAGCTCTTTGGCCTGAATGTATAACATCTTGAGCCTTGACAATGAATCATCACCAGGGTGCTCAACTAAAGCAGGAGCCGGTGCAACTTGTTGATCTCGTTGAGCTTCGAGCTCCTTCCGCAACCGATCGAGCTCCGTCGCGTTCTCTAGTATTCCGACAGCTTCTGGAGCCGCCATTAGTCACCTCCAGTGGATACGACGGCGTTGGGGGGCCTGGTTTTGTAAAATGTTCGTGTTTAACACTTTAGTTAGTTTGTCATGGTAGTGTGATGTGATGCTTTTAACATGAGTACCTAATTTGCGTAGTGAAACTCAATTAATTACTTATTTTATTAATAACTCCAAAAGTGATATTAATTTGTCAAGTTTCCTTTCATCTAACTTTTAGGAAAAATATTTGTTCTTCATCTTTATAAACTTTTAGATCTTGAATAAAAAACTCCTAAATATACCGATGATAATTAAGTAGAAAAATTGTAAATGTAAACATGAGAAAAAAAATAAAATAAAAAAATATTTTTCTATACAAACTATTACTCCTGAATCTTAACCCACTCCAAAAAAGAAATGTCTAATTTTAGGTAGTGAGTGAAATAAATTTAATTCAAATCTGGTGACTATTGAATCTTTAAAAGTAAGAGAAAAAAAATTATGTCGAAACACCCGTGTATTATTATTTGCTCTTATACAATCAAACAAACTAATAAAAAAAAAAAAAAAAAGAACAACGACGTTGATAAACAATGTATGAAAAATCAAAATTGTGAGGAAAAATTTAAAATTTCATGTAATTTTGTAGAACCTACATGCTTAGACTTGTTTGAATGAGATTCTATTTAAACGCTATCTGTTTTCGAGATTCTATGGCCTCATTGCATCCATGTTCAAACTTTATCATCTATTAGACCCAAGTCCAAAATAAAAATAAAAATAAAACAGTTGACCAAATAATCCAACACTGTTCACTTTGTGCAAACCAATCAAACACAGCCTTATAAATTTTACAATTTTCTTTTTCTTTACATTTTACTTTTTTCCCTCCTTTTTGGTACCGGAGCCCCAATCAGAGCTTAATTACAAAGCTACGACCGGAGCTCTGAAACTCTGATTTGGAGCTTCAAAGATCCAGATCGGAGTTTTGAAGCTTCGATTATTGAGCTGGTTCTAGATTTTTTTTTTCAATTGTTTTAATATATAGTTTTGAATTTACAGTAAAAACTCCATACAGTAATATTGTTGGGACCAACAAAATTATTCTTATAAGGAGTTTATTCCTAAGTAGAGTTTTGTATGTAATTTTTTTTCTAGCATTATAACATACTATATCATGTTTAAGTGTTAAAATACATGTTAAACTTGTTTTGTCATATTAATTAATTGCATTACAACAACTGGATGGAAATGAATGCCTTTCTTGATCACCAAGAGGAGCCAAGAGAAGCAACAATTTGTGAATGTCTTTACTGATGATGAAATTGTTGAATCAATTACACAAGATACGGATAGGGATAATCCAGATGATGATAGTGTAGACGCACAAAAAGTTTCACAACAAGAGACTTTAAGCACGTTTGACAAGTTAATATTGTTTTGGGTTCAACAAGAAGGTATACATGCATGTGAATGGGTTACTAAGCACACGAAAATTAAAAGATATGATTGCAACTAAAAAGTTAAGGACTATTTCACATACAATTTTGCACAAGTACTTTGGATATAAAATTTTATGTAATGTGTAACACATACATATAATTATTTATTTATGTATGCAATTTATAATTATATGGAGGTATGATTCTTTAAGACGGGACTTGAAAAAGTCATAGAATATCACAATGTGGAGTTTATTCTTATTTATAACTGGTCCCAAGTTGGGACCGAGAATTTTTATTACTATAAGGAGTTTATTCCTTTATAGAGTATTCCTTTAGATAGTTTTTACTGTATTTTGAAAAGATGGAAAGTATCATATACGCCCCCACTAGATGCATCGTTTGCATATAGACCCTTATTAGTTCAACAATTACGTTGAAATACAAAAATACACAAAACTCGTTGACCACAAGATGTGAACTTAATTGTTCATTTTTTTCATCCCAAACATGCCTTAACTATATTCTTCTTCTTCTTCCTTTTTTTTCCTTCCCAAAAGTTTCAATCCGGTACCGGAAAAACTACGTAAACTAAGTAAAATACTAAAATAAATTTAAAAAAAAAAAACTTAACTAAAATAAAAAAAAAAATTATCTTCATCATCCCCAAAGCTTCGGTATCGTAATTTTTTCCGGTACCGGAGCTCCAGCGCCGAAAACGGTGGAGCAAGCTGCTCCACCACCATTAACGGTGCATCAAGCAGCTTGCTCCACCACCTGATCGGTGGAGCAGCAGCTCCACCGTTACCGGCACTGGAGCTCCGATACCGTAATTTTCCAGTACCGAAGCTTTAGCGAAGAAGAAGATTGATGGATCTTGTTAAATATTTAATTTTTATTTAATTTTATAATTCTATTTAGATTTTTTAAATCTTTAAATTAATTTTTTGATTGAAAATATTTATTTTTCTTAAGTCATGTTTGGTTGGAAGGTGTTTAAATTGTTGGTCAACTCAAATGGACTAAAATGTAATTGAGTTTGGACTAAAATGTAATTGATAACACAAGAGGATCCTTTATGAGAAAGGTCTTCGTAGTGAGCTCTTATAATTCTTTATCTTTTTTATTTGAAAACACTAAGGTTTGTTTGGTTTCATCAAAATTCATTTTTGGAAAAGTGAATTTTTGTTGACTTTGAATTAAAATGTAATTGATAAACTAAGGTGATTCATTTCGTTATTAGGGACGCTAAGGGGTATTAAAGATCAATGGACCCTCTTATAAAATGGAAACATTACATCCATCGATATTCTTCAGTCTTCACGACATCCCTGCACAAAGTTTAGTACAAAGTTAAAAAATCCATTCAACTGTCTAAATTCTCCATTAAAGTAATGGGTATTAACCAGAATTACAACTTTTCCAAGCCATGGAAGAAGAAGGAAGTGTTGTTCGTCCAAATTGTTTTCTAACAAGGTTGGAATCTGCCGCGACATTGATTACATACCATTATCATTGAACAGTGATATTTGCAACAGATTCCATGGGGATATTCCAATGTTCATAAACAGGGCACGATGCAATATGTATATAAAATTATTTTCAAACTTTGAGGGGTCAAATTCTAATATTTCAATAAAATAACCTAATTCTTTTTAGATGATGGGCGAACAACAATGCCCACTCCTAATTCCGTCAGGTTACTTTCCTCCTCCAGTCCTCCTTATACTACTGGTGTATTTGCGTAGGAAATGAAAGTTTGATTTTTCCAGTCACATTGAAATTTCAGTTATAACTATCAAGCAGTCCAATTGGCTAATCCAGTCACTTTGAAATGTCAGAAATCAGAATGTCGTCAACTCACGCAAACTCAATCCGTTGAATAACTCAACTCATTCATATTATATAGTATCTCCTTCAAAGCGTTCAATTGTTAATAATACTCTTATTATTGTCTTCCTTAATTTCTGCGATCACAAATCATTTTGAGGTACAGTATTTTTTGTCTCACATGCTTCCTTTGATTTACAGTTTCAAATTTGTGTTACATACTTCAACGCTAGTTGTGCAACTCTGTTTTATTCTCTATTCGTTAATTTGACCTGATATATATATATGAGTTTTTAGATGCTAGGCTCGTACGTACACCCTCTAATACAATGTGCGGGACTCACATGATACATGAGAGGCGTCACGTGCGCACTAATAGTTGCGCTGTTTTTCAAAATGAAGACGGCCTGACGAATTAGGCCCTCGATTTTTCTTCATAGGAGTAGTATTGTTTTCTCCAGTGATCTTACTTTCATGTTTGCTTGATTTGGATTTGGTAAGGCCTATTATATTATAGTACTTATGAATAAAACTTTTATGGTTTCTTCATTTCACTGTATTCTGAAAGTTGTTTTTCTACCTTGCAGGACATCTAGTTGGCTGTGAACATGGCAGATCATTCATCCATGTCTTCAAAGATACACAACGAAACAAATCTTTTCACTCGGATATCGCCTCGTGTTTATTCTAGAAATGCTAATCTTTACAATTTAAGTAGTGGTTATGTTAATGGAGGTCTACAAACGACTTTCATGATACCGTCTCCGGTGGAAAAGGAGAAAGGTTTTGCGACCTTCATGGTGGATTTCCTCATGGGAGGTGTCTCTGGTGCCGTATCCAAGACTATTGCTGCTCCGATTGAGAGAGTGAAACTATTGGTTCAGAACCAGGATGAGTTGATCAAAGCTGGTCGCTTGTCTGAACCGTACAAAGGAATCTCCGACTGCTTTGCAAGAACTATCAAGGATGAAGGTGTCCTTTCTCTCTGGAGAAGTAACACCGTAAACGTTATCAGATACTTCCCAACTCAGGTTAACATATGTTGTTTGTCTGAACCATTTCTATGTACATGCAATCTAGCTCCGTGGTCTCATGTAATTTGTTGTTTGTTTGAAGGCTCTCAACTTTGCATTTAAAGACTACTTCAAGAGAATGTTCGACATCAAGAAGGACAAAGACGGATACTGGAAATGGTTTGCTGGAAACTTGGCATATGGTGGTGCTGCTGGTGCCTCGTCATCCTTGTTTGTGTATTCACTTGATTATGCTCGAACTCGGTTGGCAAACGATGCTAAGGCTGCAAAAACAGGTGGTGGAAGGCAGTTCAATGGCCTGTTTGATGTCTACAGGAAAACAATCAAGTCTGATGGTATTGTTGGACTTTACCGCGGTTTCAACATTTCTTGCGTTGGGATTGTAGTGTACCGTGGTCTTTATTTTGGAATGTACGATTCTTTCAAGCCGGTTGTTCTAACTGGTTCTTTGCAGGTTAGTATTCTACTATTCTTCAAACATTCCTAGTTTAATTTTTATCATTGCCCTTTAAGTTCACTCGTGTTTATGTTTTTTGGAATATACAGGATAGTTTCCTGGCCAGTTTCTTGCTGGGATGGGGGGTGACTATTGGTGCTAGCTTGACTGCTTATCCAATTGATACGGTTCGTAGAAGGATGATGATGACTTCAGGAGAGGCCGTCAAGTACAAAAGCTCACTGGACGCATTCAGTCAGATTGTTAAGAAAGAAGGAGCAAAATCGTTGTTCAAGGGTGGTGGAGCCAACATCTTACGAGCTGTAGCAGGTGCTGGCGTGCTGTCAGGTTACGACAGGTTGCAGGTCCTCGCCTTTGGCAAGAAATATGGATCTGGCGGTGCTTCTTAATCTATCGTTCTGTTTGATGATGACGATAAAAACGAAATGTTAATTTCTGGGAAAATATCAAATGAGTAATAATCGTAGTATACAGGTGAACTTTTAGGAACAATGTTATGTGGCTACAGTTTTGGAATTTGTTTGGGTTGAATTGTATTTCTCCTGGTTGATTGTTGATGTAGTTTATGTTTTGGTTTTGAATAAAGGTATAACAAAAGAACATTCTTGTTTTGTTAATTGTGTGATTCTCAGTCAAGATGAAAGCTTTGAAGATATCTGCAATGTCAAAGCAATAGCAACTGATCCCCTACTTCTACTTGTACATGTTGAAAAATATTTGTAAAAAATGAAATGAAAGATGGTTTGATAGAAAACTACTGTCACAGCCTCACAGGGACATATATAGCTCGCGTAATGGATGACAGAAAAACAAACAAGAGACTGTTGCACAACAAGAAAAGATCTGGGCCCATAAATCAGAATGGCTTAGACGAAAATGAAAACTTGCTTGAATAAAAATGGTGTAACAAAATGAACATACATATAAATTATAATGAATTCAATAGCACGATATCATAAAGAAAAATTGAGTTTACAACTTGATGTATTTGAGATATTTATAAATGTTTTGGGTATAATCAAATACATTATTATACTTTAGTAGTAGATATTAGGGATGAGCATAAATCTATCATTACCATCGGTTTACCACGTACCAACGGTATACCATCGGTAACGGTAACCTAAAATATGAGCGGTAAATGGTTAGTGTTTTATAGTTACCACCCAACTACAGTATGGTTACCATACCACATGTGCGGTTACCACGGTAACCATGCATTATCATCAATTAATATTATTAATATATTTTAATACTTTATTGATACATTCATGTGTATTTTGTTTTTATGAAGATATGTATTATCATTTGTATATCGAAACCTACATACATGCACTTGTCATACACGTAAACGTGTCTACAATATGCTCGTTGGAACTCTTACTACACGCTATCTCATCTTAAAAGATCATTTGAAAATTTTGATTGCTTTTCAAATAGTTGGAATGTATATTACCAAACAAAAAAGTAGGAATGTAAAATGAATTTGTGTGAAAACCTATATATTTGGGTTGTTGGTGAATGTTTATTTAAACAAGTGTTAATATTATTTAATGATTTTAACAGTATTTAATACTTTAAGTAATATTATATTTCAATACTTCAACTTGCATATCTCAACATATATCTATTTTCCTAAAACATTATTACAAAAATTATTGTATACGTTTTAAAATTGTGTTGACAAATTATGAACGGTTACCATCTTACCACCGGTACGGTTACCATTTTTTTCAATACCAACGGTAACGGTTACCATGCTTTTTTTCACGGTAGACGGTTAGCAAAGTCCTTAACCACCCGCGGAGGGTACGGCAAACGGTTAGAGTAAATTTTTTACCATTACCATCGGTGCTCATCCCTAGTAGATATCGTATATTGTATTCGAGAATGTATTGGTGTTTTCACTTTATAAATTATGAAATGTACAATTAACTAACGAGTAAATCTCATCTCATATAACATGTCCTTCAACAATTTGGAAGGATCGATTGATACCTCCTCAATCGAGATTATGCTCAAGAAATGTACATTATGGTCAGCTCATAAATTGGTACTTATAATTCTCCCTCTCGTTCATTGAATTATTTAGGTTTGTTTGTTCATTTTTTTTCACGTTTGATCTCGAATAAATTATAAATCACATAAAAAATATAGGTAATGAAATTATATTATAAAAGTCTAGTCACTATATTTTCATTATGTAACTTAAAAAAAATATGAATTATGTATTTTTTTCGTTATAGTTTAGAAGTAAACATAAGTCAAACGGAAGAAAAAATCAACAAAACAAACAAATATAATTTTTTATATTGAAACTGATTTTTTTTTTCTTTTTTTTGAAATAACAAAAGTTCATCTATCTATCTTTTTTTTTTGAGATAAAACCTTGAATTTTCATTCATCATCAAATCAACTTACATCATCCGGGATATCATCAGGAAGCAAACCAGATCCCGAACTGTCAGAAAAAAGCAGAACGAGCAAACAAATGTGCTAAAGAATTACAATTACGGTTCACAAAAACAAAACTAACAAACTGAAAATAACTAGAAAGAAATTTAGCTTCCTCGATAATATTCTCAGCATCTGAGAGAGATACGGACTGGTTATGTAGCTGGTAAAAGACCCGCTGACAGTCACCCTCAATAATCACATTATGCAACTGCAGTTCCATGCCAAACTGTATTGCAAGGCGGACAGACAAAGCCTCTGCCACTTCTGGATTCTGGATACCAGCCACGAACCGCCGCCTCCAGCCAATAATAGTCCCATCCTGAGACCGTGCCACAGTTCCCAGGCCGCATCCCTTCTGTTGATGGAAAACTGCAGCGTCACAATTGATTTTAATCATTTCGACTGCAGGTGGACTCCAAGCACGCTGGACTTCAGGAGGCCGTGAGGTGTGAAACATAATCTGCGCCTCCTTAAAGTTACATAAGTACCTCTGAACAAAGCAAACCACCTGTGACCTCTAGTGTCATGACACCTCAGTCTAAACTGAGTTTCATTCCTAAAATATCAACCAATCACATTCAAGTATTCCACGTGGCATATTCTCATTTAATTTAATGGAATTAAAAATTGAAAAACTCAATGTGAACCTACACAACTCTTCATTATCTAAAATCTAAATATAGTTGTTAGTTAAACTTTATTCAATTCAAATACACAAAACAAATTCTAAACTCAGGCCAAAGCCTAATAAATTCAAGACTAAGTATAGAATGTATAAACCCTTTCTAAAATTTCCACCGAAATGTTTTTAGAGGAGCTGATAATAATTAGGGGCTATTACTTTTGGTACCCCTGCTATTGTCGAGTATTACAGATTAGTCCAACTATATTTTTTATTACACGAGACTCCCTTACTAAACCAATGTAATTACATTTTAACCCACGGATTTGACTTTCTGCGCTCTAAGCCCTGGAAATGACATTTATGCCCCCGCCGGAATTTCAGATTCTGAATTACGCCAAACAACATGAAGTTTCGTTTATTACAAATTCACCCCAAATGTTTTGACTTTTACAATATTAACACAAACAATTTATAAATTAACCCACATAATTTAGCTATATTTCAAAATAATTTACAAAATTATTTTAAAACAAACCCCTACAAAAATTGAATTTCAAAATGAGTCCCAAATTTTATTTTTTACCTTTTCTTTTTTTCTTTATTAAATAAAAATAAATAATACTAAATAAAAATAAATAAATAAATAAAAGAGAAAGAATATGAACAGTAACTCCGATCGGAGCTTTCTGATCGGAGTACAAAGCTCCGATTGGGGCTTTGCAAAGCCCCAATCGGAGCTTGGCACAGCTCCAATCGGAGCTTAACAAAGCTCCGATTGGAGTTTTTGCAAAGCTCCAATCGGAGCTTTGTTAAGCTCCGACTGGAGCTTTGCACAGCTCCGGTACCAAAGTTAGAACTCCGGTACCGGAGTTTACAGCTCCGGTTGGAGCCGTGTTAAGCTCCAATCGGAGCTTGGCACAGCTCCAATCGGAGCTGTAAACTCTGGTACCGGAGTTGGATTTAAAAAAAATGTAAAAGAAAAAAAAAGAAAGAAAAGAGAAAAGAAAGAAAGACAAAAAAGAAAAATAGAAAAAAGAAAAGAAAGAAAAAACGAAAAGAAAGAAAAAATTTAAATTATATAGTTAAGGGCGTGTTTGATTGAGCGAAAATTAGAAAACCCAACTTACCGGAGTCAACACCGGAGGTCCGACTGGACTAAAATGTAATTAACCGCTATAGTTGGACTAGAATGAAAAGTGAGTGTTTAGTGGGGGTGGTAAATGTAATTTTGTCTAATAATTATTTCATTTTTTAAACAAGCCAAAGCTAAATTAAAATATGGATTTTAATACCAAGCGACAGTGCGACACCTTAAAAAAAGAAAAGGAAAACAGTCAAGCCCGGACTCCATTATTTTTATTAGTCAAAAGAAATTGAACAAACTCATCCTGAAATTTTGCCATTTTGTTAATCTGTTGCATACTTGCATCTCCTCCATAAATTCTAAAGTCGATTTTTCCAATTTCGCAACAGGCTAATACTCTATGTAAGTTGATATTATTTCTCCATTTTTCTTATGATTTTCTGTATATATGTTATTGTCTTCCAGTTCATATATGTCCAGTTAGTGATTGATTAAAAGTCGTATGCCTAGAATATGTTTGATTAAATTCCTCTGATAGATTTTCGCAGAAAAAGCAAGATGGAAGCTCAGAAACATGGGTGACAAAAAAAATCGTCGGGGGTGAAGAAGTAGGAAAGGTGCGTTGATTTTCAAATGACAGGTTTACGGTTTCATATTCAATGTCCTTATGTCCTAACTATAGTTTCTTTGGTTTTCCAATTATCAAATGTATGTAGTTCCGTGGTGATATGGGGATTATGGACTTGGCTCGAATTATCCTCCCTCGAAAGAGAAAGAATAGGAGGGTCATCCTCGAAGCATCTTACCCCCCTTAAGCGAGAGACAAGCCGTCTACCAAGGACCGGATCGAAGGAACGGGATACCCTCGAATAGGAGGGATCTATGATACGATTGGCAGCCGCCTTCGGGGTCCGTTAAAGAGGAGACAATTCATTAAAGTGGGGTCCGCCTTGTATCCTCTATATATATACCCGTATTTACTATGCCCACCACACACGGACATAGAATTATTCTCTCTACTATTATGCCCACCACACACGGACATAGAATTATTTTCTCTACTATTATGTTTCTTATTTCCATTCACATTGAATTGGCGGCGGTCTAACTAAGGTAGACCGCCCTACCCGGTCCCTCCCCTTCTCTTCCCTTACCCCTTTTTACTGTAGGTACTGGAGTTCCGATCAAGTACTCAACCTCACCGACATTGAAGGATTGAGAGATGATAGAGTAATCCCTTAAACGGAACTTACCCTCATCATCTTGGCGCCGTCTGTGGGAAATTAGACCAGAAGCCATGGTGAAGCGGAAACAGCCAGGAACCGCGACAAAAGATAGAGAACCTCTGATCACGGCCGTAGAGGGCCCCACCTTAGAAGACAGATACGTGTTGGAAGAAGATGAAATTCCCCCGGAAGATTTAAATCCCCCCTCTCCCCACTCGGGAAAGGAATCAGGAGAAAACGGCAAGCCCAATAGAACCCCAAGGAGAACCACAAATCTTATTAACGGAGATCCGGCTCAAAGAAATGATATAATCTGTTTGCAAAGCCTACGTGGAGAACCGAAAACCACCAGAAGAGAGACATCCTAAAGATGTTTCTGCCCAAAGCAAACCATTTAGTCAACCCTAAAGCAAGAGCCAACATTCCCATGCTCGGACATCACAAAGTAGTGAAAGAACACCCACGGATAGTTCGGTCGTAGTCATCCGATATGAGCGTAGAAATCACGGGAAAAATGTAAGAGTCGAGGCAGGACATAAAAGATCCTGATCTCAACCCTTGCGCACCATCCCCGAGGGTAGCGGAGACCTTTCAGATGAAAACTTGTCGGACCCCGAAAGGGACACCCTCGAAAGGAAAATGAGGAAGTATGAGAACCTTCTCAGAGAACACGACAGGAAAAGAGTGGACCCCCGCGATTGTAGACCCACTCATGACGTAGACCACTGGAGAAGAGAGGATGAGCGAGAAGCCCAGATGTATAACTTTTCGAGGGGACAAACTAACCAAAGAACGGGTCTCGCACCCAATCCTTTGTCAACAAGACTAATAAGTCACTCGATACCACCAAGTCGAAAAATTCCGAGAAACCTTCCCAAGTATGCGGGGGACTCTTGTCCCCACGAGCATAGGGTTAGGTTCGAAAATGCAAAGCAGATGCACGGGCACGATGAGAAAGACATGGTGGTTGTTTTTCCAGGCACACTCGAAGGAGTAGCCACGGAGTGGTATTATAACATGCCCCCGGGATCTATCCGATCCTACACAGATCTAGTCAGAGCCTTCTTGGGCCACTTTACTGACTACAAAAAATCCAGACAATCAAGTAGTTGTTTGCAAGATATTGTCCAAAAGAGGGACAAACCCCTAAAGCGTTGGTGGCAGAGATTCAATGCGGTGGCTCTGCAGGTCGATGACACCCCATGCATTTCCGAAGGCAAACCCTATTTACCAACACTCGAAACTGAGGCCTGGCTTCCGAAATCTCACGAGAAAAGTCGAAAACGGCTAAAGGATTGTCCGATATCGTCAACAAGTATATCGAGGAGGAGCGATATACTTCACCCACCCACGGGAGGCAGAAAAGTCACCGGTCAAAGAAAAAGGGAACTCTTCGAAGGACCACGGTAACCCACCCAAGGACCGTAGGAGGGATTTCGACTCCGGTAACAGGAAGATTCCAAGAAAAAATCCAAGACAGATAAGGTACCCCCAGAGGAAGGTCTTTTCTATCATCGAAGCGGAACCATTTGTGAGATGGCCAAAAAAACACAAAGAGACCAATACCACCAAGAATTCGGACAAGCATTGCAAATTTCACAAACAAATGGGCCACAGTACGGACAAATGCATCGAACTGGATAGGATCGTGGCCCAAGGTTACGTCCAGGAGTTTGTGGATTACGACGGGAATCCCATGATTCGACTAATTAAGAAACGAAAGTCCGAGATCGCCCAACCTCCTTCAAGACCCCCACTTCTGATGCAATCGACCGTATTTAAGGAGTCTCGGGAGACCCCACCCGAGGATCTCAACACAGATAATGAGCCTATTTACGACGAGATCATGTACATAGCAAGGGGGCCTACCGGAGGAGACTCTCGAAAGGAGAGGGATTGCACGACCCGAAGAATACGTAATGCTTACGCTGAGGGGAGTACGACTTTCAACGTAGGAAGCGTCGAAGTGCAAAGTTACGCTTTAACTTTCGACCACACTGATATTCCCCCCTCCCGAGACCACCCGGAATCAAGACCCCAACTTCCCACTTGTTGTTTCGATAGTGATCTCGGGTTTTCCGGTGAAGAAAGTCTTGGTAGACACGGGTAGCTTAGTCAATATCATTACTACCTCCACTTTGAAAAGAATGAAGATCAAGGGACAAGGTATGGCAAATGTTTCGACAGAATTATCCCGGTTTCGGAGGAGCAGTATTCAAACCACTAGGCACGATTTGGCTATTAACATCCCTCAGAACACATCCTTCGAGGGTCACACAACAGTGCCAGTATGTTGTTATCGACGCCCCCATGGGATACAACGTCCTCTTCGATCGTCCGGGACTTAATCAGTTCCAGGCAGTAGCATCAACGTACCACTTAAAGTTGAAATTTCCGACAGAAGTCGGAGTGGGAGAAGTCCGGGGAGATCCCAAGGAAGCATGGGAGTGTTACTGCGCTTCCACCAAACCCCACAAGAAGGCTATACCCCCCAAAGTGGAAATGAAGGAAACTCCCACGCTCAAGAAGCAGTGCATGCTCGTTGATGATGAATCGTTCGACTTCCCACACGGGCCCTCGGGAGAAGAACGTTTAGCTCCTTGCTCGGAAATAAAAGATTTGTCCCTCTTTGAAGGAGATGAATCTCGAACCACGAACATAGCCGCGGATTTACCAGAAGAACTCGAGTTGGCTCTTTCACTTTTCCTCAAACAGAATTCGGACGTCTTCGCTTGGGGAACCAGTGACCTCCGCGGAATTAGCCCCCACATCATGGTCCACAAACTCAACGTAGACCCCAAGGCCAAGCCAGTCAGCCAGAAACAGAGGAATTTCAGTCGAGAAAAGAATTTGATAATAGATGAGGAGGTCCTAAAACTCCTCAAAACTGGACACATCCGACCCACCCAATTTTCAAATTGGCTTTGCAATGTGGTTCTAGTTAGTAAGGGCAAAGGCAAGTGTAGAATGTGTAATGACTTCATGGATTTGAACAAGTGTTTCCCCCGAGACCTCTATCCTCTACCTCGTATCGACCAACTTGTCGATGCGACGGCTGGGGCCGAAAGGCTAAACTTCATGGATGCGTTCCAAGGGTATCATCAGGTCCCCATGGATCGAGAAGATGTGGACAAGACGACGTTCATAACTCATTCGGGGTATTTTCGTTTCGGGTCATGCCTTTTGGATTACGAAATGCGGGAGCCACCTACCAAAGTTTGGTTAACATGATGTTCGAAACCGAAATAGGGAAAACCATGGAGGTCTATGTGGATGATATGTTGGTAAAGAGCCTCGAAGCGAAAGATCACGTTCGAAACTTAAAAAAGGGTTTCGACATTCTTCGGAGTTACGGGATAAAACTGAACCCAGCCAAGTGTACTTTTGGAGTCAGATGAGGCAAGTTTCTAGGGTACATGGTGACACAGAGAGGGATTGAGGCCAATCCCGACAAAATCAAAGCCCTCCTAGATTTCCCTAGCCCAAGCAACATCAATGAAGTTCAAAAATTGGTGGGGAGAATCATAGCACTCAGTCGATTCATATCTAGATCTGGGGAAAAAAGTCTTCCTTTTTTCAAAGTCCTCAGAAACAGTAAGGACTTCGAATGGAGTCTGTCGAGCGAAGAGGCTTTGAGCAAATTGAAAGAGTACCTAGCTAAGCCCCCACTACTGTCGAAGCCTAAGGAAGGGGACGTGCTTTATCTTCATGCGGCAATTTCGAAGGAAGTGGTAAGTTCGGTACTGGTAAAGAAAAAGTATATATGGGTTTGATTGAGTTGGAGTTGAAGAGTTTAAAGTGAGTTTGGGTTAGTGAAATGCTAACGTGGTGAATCTGGAAAAAAATTAAGACGTCTTACTGCTAGAGATGATCTTGATAATTACTCAAAAAACTCACAACTGATTCTATCATTTTCTTCAAATTCAAGAATCATGAAATCCTAATTGTTTGTGTTATTTTGGAAATTTGCTCCAATGAGATTATTCCACACAAATTTTGTTAAAAAGAGACACTCCATGCATTTATATATTAGGTAGTAAACCAAGACGTGAATAATTTAACGGAATTATTTAGTGATTGCATAAACAATGAAATTTGCGAACATATTAAAATCTACAAAATATCAGATTTGATATTATGTGCATATGCATTAAAAAATATGTGGTATGATTTATGAGTAATTTGCAACCAAAAAATGGTCATTTAAGCGAAATGAAAAAGATTTGACCGAACAGAGGAGGTACTAAATAGCATTTTGTTTCCTGGACTATAAGCATTTGTGCGATTTGCCTCCTCAAAGTATAAAAAGTTTACAATTCACCCCTTTTTTTAGTACTTCTTTCATATCAGGACAAATCGCTTAAATCTTGAAACTTTGGGAGATAAATTGCAACTTCCGTTTTGAAAATTGTATAAAATTTAGGGGGTAAATCACAATCCTATAAAGTTTAGGGTCATTTAGCACAAACTTACGAAATTCTAGGGGCAAAGCACTTCTTTATCGTAAGTTATATCAATTTTTTTCCAATGGAATTATTGCACTAAAAAGTGAAAATTCGACATCATAAGCGTATTAATTTCAATATGATCCGGGAAATAAGGTGGTGTGATTTATTTGTGATAATGGTGATAACTGATTCAAGTTCGATGGAAAATATTCTATGATAATTTTGAGAACAATAATCTTCGATGAGATTATTCCACACAATTTTTTTACTTCATGCAAGTAGTATTAATTTGTTTCTCCTTTGAGGGTATATAAATTCAAGATTTTTACTAAACTAAATTATACGAGTATGCTCAAAGGGCAATTAGGGAATGACATTCCTGTGAAAATAGCGTATAGTATCGGTGGTTATTGGAGGTTATTAACAATATCAGTGATAATGATGGTGAGGGTGCTAGTAAATTGCCAGATGACATTCTGATACGGTATGCATAGAACAATGCAATCATGGAGAGCAATTATCCATCTACTTTGCATAATATGCCCGATCATAAATTTTACTATGAAAGTGCAATACTCACACAAACAATAAGATGTTAGAGAATATTAATCATTACGTACCGTCTTTGATGTCAAGTGGTGATGCAGACTACGTAGTGAAAATTCCACATCATAAGCGTATTAATTTTAAATATGATCCGGAAAATTAGGTGATGTGATTTATTTGTGATGATGGTGATAACAGATTCAAGTTCGACGGAAAATATTCCATGATAATTTTGAGAACGATAATCTTCGATGAGATTACTCCACACAAATTTCTTTAAAAAAAAAAGAAACTTCATGTAAGTAGTAGTATTAATTTGTTTGTCTTTTGAGGGTATAAATGTAAATTTAAAATTATTCTAAAGTAAGTTCTACGAGCATGCTCAAAGGGCAATTAGGGAATGGCATTCCCGTGGAAATAGCATAGGGTTGGTGGTTATTGGAGGTTATTAATAATATCAATGATAATGATGGTGATACTAAATTTCCATATGACATTCTGATATAATATGCATGGACCGATGTAATCATGGAAGCAATTATACATATAATTTGCATAATATGCCCGACCATAAATTTTACCGTGAACAATACTCACACAAATACGATGTTAAAGAATATTAATCATTACGGACTGTCTTTGATGCCAAGTGGTGATGCAAACTACTTTAGTCATGGTTACATAAGTAATGTTTTGTTTGATTCACCTGAAATACTATGAACTGAAGTAGATGATCAATTGGATTGGATTGAACTGATATGAACTGAACTTAATTGCAGTATAAATTCAACTAAGCAAACCTAAAACAAAATTAAGCAAACCAAAACTGAATATAATTGAATTGCATGAAATTGAACTTAAGGTTAAACGAAATGAGCCTAAGGAAGGAGAATGTGGTGGATGACGAAGAAATATATTTAGTTGAATTTCTTTAATAAATAGTATAAGATGTTACGATGGTAACACCAATGAGAAGGCTAGTGATATAGCCAGAGCTAAAATTACTAATGCCAGAGCAACTTGTGCACTCTTAGGAATGATTAGAAATGATTAGTGTTTATAAAAGGTAAATTGCTCTGGCATTAGTAATTTTAGCTCTGGCTATATCACTAGCCCAATGAGAAATATAGACCGAAAAGGACAATTGTGTAACAATACACATATGACTGGTATGAGTAATATTTTTGTTTATTTGTTGTTGTGCTCAATGAACTTTGTATTAATTAATTAGTGACAAATGTGCCTACAACTTTTCTATGCCCGTCGAATTTTGGAGGGTTAGTAAACTAGAGTTTGATTGCATGGGGAAGAGGATAAGGTAAATGACCATAAAGAGAGATATATTGAGTTGAGTTTATGAACACAATGAGATGTCCAAATTTGCTAAAATACATTCTAAAACTCAAGATTGGGTGCACGGTAATGCTATTGATAAAACGTAGATTAAGGCGCGGAGTTGTGTAATGGTACATGTATGATGGTGAAGAATCTTGGTAAGCAAATTATTAATTATAGTTTAAACTGTTAATACAATAGAAATATGGTGAAAGAGTGTTTATTCCAAAAATAAATATGAGTGCATCTGCTTTGAGGAAATTCTCGATTAAATTCAAAAGCGGACAATTTCATCTCGCCATTTACTTAACAATTTCTCACTTTGGTCTACATTGCACTCTCCAAAGTCACCACCAGGTAAGGACTTTAAATTATGATATATATGAACAATACGATTAAATATCTCATGATGCAACCAATATATGATTTCTATTATTCTTTAGTTTGAGTTGCACACGTTTATGTATGTATAGTTAAGTGTGCATTCTAATTTTATGTCCGTTGAATTTCGATGGGTTAATGACCATTCAATTTTCTTATGTCCTATTAAATTTCAACATTGGCAAGTTCCTTTTTTGGTTTGTTTTGCTATAAACACGAGTTAGGGACAATAACTTGCAAATGTTGTACTATATCTACCCAAACAACGTACTGAAATCGACTATGAGTATTTTGCCCAAATAACAATAAATTCAAAATAAAGAAAACTTAAATTGTCATGTAATTTGAGTATATATTAAGGACATAAATTTGAAATCAGCCAATGAGATTAATCCATTCTAATTTATAATAAATTAATAATTGTTTGACAAAATTATTCGGTGGTTTAAAAAATAAATCATGTTCGACGAGATTAATTCAGACAAAATTGTAAATTAGAAATTTTGAATTCAAAGTAGCACTTCAAGTAAAGGATCTTTGACTTCAAGATTCTTACCATTGTATACGTATCAAGGATTAAATCATAATTTATTCTATTCTCTGTTCTGGTAGGATATATATTCAAATAGTAGAATAAATATTTCAATGATATACTTATATCTCCCTCCGCCCCGGTAATATTGTATCATTTAATTTTTCACACATTTTAATAATTAAACATATATAATAGAAGTTTGTAGTACAAGTGTGGTAAGTTGTATAAGTAAATAATAAATAAAGAATGCGAGTTTTTATTTTTTTTATAAAGTAGAAATAAAGAATTGATAAGTATGATAAAATTCTAAATATGCTTGATTTAAGGTAAAAATAAAATGTTTTGCAATAACACATTGTATTATTGAACAATTATTATTTCTACGTTTTTTGAACTTTCAAAATTATTGTAAGAATAAATGATTGACTGGCTAATCCAAGAGCACGCGTTATGTTTATATGCATGATCCGATCATGAGTTTTTTACAATGTGATTAGGGACGGGGTGGAGGAGAAGTCTACATAGAGGATTATTTTATTTTTTTCAAAGGTTGTCCCATCTTTGGAGACGCAGTTATTGAATTAAAAATATTTTTTCTTTTTTCTTCAGTTTCTCAAAAAATATTTAGTTTAGAGAGAAACAACAATTGTATCATTAATTCAATCTTCGCGCTGGTTGAGATATGATTTCAGCCGATATAATACAAATTTGGAATAGTTATGTCTTTATTAACATTTTGTTAGCGTTAATTAATGAGAAGTAAGAATAAAAGTTATTGTTTTTTTATTTCTATTTCATCATTCCACATTTATATGGTTATTATATATGTACATTTAAAGGTACTATGCCCGTCGATGTATATATCATATCGACGGTTTAATAAACTAGTTAAACCCAAAAGTAGTGTACAAAAGTAACATTGGTATGCCCCAATCATGATACAATGTGTATCACTATAGCTCAAATACAAACGGGTCCAAATAGCCAATGAAGCTATTGGAAATATCAAACCGACACGAAACTCAAAAAACTCTAGCTACGCTATGATCTCTAAAAAATTTAAAACTGAAACTCAGACCGTAAACTAGGGCTATTTGAATTTTACAATCATTTAACATAATTAACATTAATATTTTTATTGAACCTGATGAGTATTGTATTATAATAAGAAACAAATATTTTTACAATCATTTTACATCATTTCCCACATCCATATTTAACAATGTATTTCATTCGAAACTAACACAATTCTTTAGTTTAGAGAAATTCGAAACAGTTTCGGAGGGGAATTTCGGAGAAATTCGAAACAGTTTAGGAGGGATGAATTGTAGGATATTATATGGTGTAATTAGACAAGTAGCTTAATCAACGCATTAATTAAACCAATTAATCAACGTTAGTTAAACAAAAAAGGATACACTAAATTAAAATTTTCGCGCAGCCAGACCAATTAGTAACACACACGTTATCCCTACCCCTCCGACCATAATATCCAAAGATCGCTTTCTCCCAACGACTCCGATACTGACACGTGTCAATCCACTTATCGTCAAACAAACGGCTATTACCCTTCCACGTATCCCCCAATTAAGATTTTATACACTGTATACTCTCCTCTTTCTCTTCCCCAATCTTCCCGGAATTTCCCCAAATCCCCAAATCTTCTGCAAAAACACTCAAAACCCACTTCAAGATTTCACTTCCCCCACAGAACCCATTTCTCAATTTCTCCAAAAAATCCGATTTGATTCGATCAAGCGACGAGCTTGCTTGCTGAGTAACAGCAACAACAATGGCGGAATCGGACAACGACTCGGGTGGGCACAGCAACGCGAGCAGCAAGGAGCAAGACCGGTTCTTGCCGATCGCCAACGTCAGCAGGATCATGAAGAAAGCCTTACCGGCAAACGCCAAGATTTCCAAGGACGCCAAGGAAACAGTTCAAGAATGCGTTTCTGAGTTCATCAGCTTTGTCACCGGAGAGGCCTCCGATAAGTGCCAGAGGGAGAAGAGGAAGACGATTAATGGGGATGATTTGTTGTGGGCCATGACTACTCTAGGGTTTGAGGAGTATGTGGAGCCGCTGAAGGTTTATTTGGCCAAGTATAGGGAGATGGAAGGGGAGAAGAGTTCAATGGGAGGTGGAGGTGGTGGGACTAAGGAAGGTGGTGTGAGCTCTTCCGGTGGTGGTGGTGGGTTTAATGGGGGTGGTGCGCCGGTGGTTGGCGGTGGTGGGATTTATGGGGGGTCTGTGATGGGGTATGGGCAGGTGTATGGGAATTCTGGTGGGTTTCAGCAAATTGGGGATATGGGGAAGAGGGGTATGGGAGGACCCGGCGGTTCGGGGGGCTACGGTGGTGGACCGGCCACGGGGCGGCCTAGGTAGATGGTGTAGTTTGTATTTGCCTGATTGTTGTATGCAGTATGATAATAGCATAAAGCTATGATTATTATTATGATAATGCATCCATCACTTGATGATGATGATGATTAACAGTTTCGAATTCGACTGCTCTTTTTTTCGAAAATGTAGTAGTGTCTTGTTTATTGGTGATCATATATGATGATAGTTCTGATGTATTTTACTTGACTGGAATCATTTGTAGACAAATGTCACTGTAATTTTATGAGGCGAGAACGACAATGAATGATTCTTTTTACGCAGAGAAATACTAGTTTTATGTTGTTTGTAGTACTTCGTATACCTTGACTGGATCTCTTTTTTAGAAAATGTAGTAGTTTCTTGTTTATTGTTGTGTGCTTAACTGCTTCTACTTAGAAGCTGTGTGTCTGGCTTGTTGGTTTTGCAATCTTCATGCAGTGCGAAAATGGCACATAGTCGTATACTAGTTCGCTTTACTTCAGGATAGATGATGCTATTCGGTTTTACAGGTAAGTTAAGTAGTAGGCTGGTAGTAACACATCTGCTGCACTATGCATGAAGCTTCTATGTTTCTCTAAAGTAGGGGAATATATTCTTCTCTCATGCAAATATTGTGTGTATTTCTAATGATGGTCTGTTTGAGGACAGGAGGATCCATAAGGGTGATCATGCTTTTAGCACTTTTTTGTGATGGCTTTACAGGTGAAAGAAAGAATCACCGGACTTTCCACGAGACGGTTTTGTAAGTTCGGAAAGTGAAGAAGAGGAGTAGCCAGCAAGATAATTGTGGGATAATGACTTCACCACTTCTTACATTGACACTTGATTGATGAGAAATTGAGAATCATGAGTTAGCTTCATAGAGTGTGGTGGTGTGGTCTAAATATTCCAATGATTAGGGGCATATATGTTCTCAAGTGGAGCAAAGAGCCAAGCACTAGAAACTCGAAAAAGAGTATAATGCCTATCAGTATTATGCCTTTTACACAGGCTTATGGCCAATAAGTTATTATCAGCTTGATATTGATTGTCATGAATCTGTCAATAAGGGCTTGTTATTGACATAAATGACAATGCTAGAGTCTAGTAGACCTGGTATAATTAAGTATTTTCCGTTAGTGGATGGATAAATCCCCAATGCTGATTGACTCTTCAAATTTAACTTAATATTTGGGTAAAATTGAGTCCGGTGATCGACTTCTCCCTAAACAATGAGATTCCGGTAAAATTCTTTACTTTTTGTTCGATAGTTAGGAAGGCCATGAATGAAAAACTTCTCTAACAAGAGGAGTTTAACATTCGAACTTTGAAGTTTAAACATAAGACTCGTAGAATTAAGCAAAGCCATATAGTACTTGCTAGCCCCGTCAAAACTCAAAAGTAGTAAAGCTGATAAAGTTTTGGCTTTGTATAGGGAAACTCCCACCAGACTATTTCCTTTGTGCAAACAATGATGACAACTTGACAAGAAATGCTGGCGCAGGATGTATTATATGCAATAGCATTGGCCGATTTATGAGGGCAGGAGCCATTATCTGGAACATTCGATCATATATATCCTAGCAGAACTAGGACTAAACCTATGCACAGCAAAAGATTGGATTGTAATATGTAAACAAACAAACATGTTGTAAGTAACTTGTTGAATGTTTGAAATTTGAACATGAAGGAACTAGCATATGGATTGCAACAACTATGCTCGAGGAAGCACTCATTAAGATTATAATAACAGATAATGGAATGGAATCCATATGCCGGATTTTATTGCTCAAAATGGAATTATTCATAAAAGACATGTGCTTATACACTCCAACAAAATGGAGTTATTGAAAGGAAGCACCAACATTTGCTAAATATAGCAAGAACAATTTTTTTTTTTTTGATTTTTTTTTTTTGATTTATACTAGTATCCGCTCTGGCGACAGCCGAGCACTGTCAAACTCTTTTTTGGGGGGCGTCTCTCCTAGCGGTGTTTTTTACATCCACAAGACTCGAACCCGAGACCTTGTTTAAATAAACTCAAGTCCCTTACCACTTGAGCCAATAACCGTCGGTATAGCACTTCTCTTTCAATCTAAACTACCAAAGTACTTTTGGGGTAATGTAGTGATGATTGCAACCTTGTTGACTAATAGAACTTCAACACCAGTTCTTGAAAACAAGACAACTTATGGAGTTCTATATGAAAAGCAACCAGATTACATTACAGTTATATAATAACCTTTGGATGCTAATGTTTGCTAATGAAAATACATTTGAGACATTGGAAACACCAGAAGGCCTCAACATGTGGCCGCCATCCCAAGAATATCATTTACGATAAAGATCACGGTCATCAACTGACTCAGATCATTTTGAAAGTGTACAAGATACGGAAAACATCTCTGATAAGAATTGAAACTTGAAGACTTGGCGCTGATATAACGCTAAAACGGTGCAAAAACCACCTGGTCAACTATTGTTCGACTCAAGCGTGATTGTGTCTAACTTGATCTAGAGCAATTACCTCGCGACAGGGCTACTTCAATTTGTTTAGGTGGGAGAATCAAGTAGAAATGGCATCGCCAAACAAAGCAAAGAACAAAACTTTTGGACCTTTTGAAATTGTATGTTCCTTTTACTTTTGAAAAAATTAAATATACTTGTATGTTTTGAATAAAAGTTTGAAGAGTAATTTTGAATATGTAATAAAGTTTTGTAATTATTGTATAGGTTTGTATTGAAACCTTATGTAATTAGGAAATATATTGTGAGCAGAGTTAGATAAAATAATTGAAGTATGGAGTACTTATTTGAAAAACTTGTATTTATTGGGGGTACTCTACATGTAATAAACTTTTCCAATACTGTATACAGTTTCGTCAATAAAATTAGTGTCTTGAACAAAAGAAATCTAGTCTAGTATAGCTCCCATAAACGAAAGCTTCTTCCCCCAGATTTAACTCATCAACACACTCTCCGACAGATAACTGATCAACTCCGATGACGAAACAAGCCGCCAATTGGTCTCCCTATGACAACAACGGAGGGTAATTTCCGATTCTCCTTCTTTATCGTCACCTGTTTATGCCTAATTTTGAGCTTTTTTATTTTTGTTTGGGCATAGAACCGCATTCTCGTAAATAAGCCCTATTAATGTCAATTTTTTTTTCCGTGTGTATAGAACCGTTGTTGCGATTGCCGGAGCGGACTACTGCGTGATTGCCGCCGACACTAGGATGTCTACTGGTTACAGTATTCTCACTCGTGATTACTCCAAGATTGCTCAGCTGTAACTATATTTTTACCCCTTTTTTTATTTTTATTTTTACTTACTGATGTTTTTGGTTTTGTGGGAGATTTATCCTGTTAATGACTGCTGTAATTTGTTAATATTAAAAGTCTAGTTTATTGTATGCTTCTTGGTTGCTGCAAGTAGCTAAAAGTTGAAGTTGATGAATGTCAAATAGATAGAGTGGTGTACACATTCCAGGCTATGTAATTACTAACTATAGTCATGTTACGTGATGTGATGTTCGTCCTGAAAATATGTGCTTTGTGTAGATGTTCTTAGTAGTTTTGTATAGTATATGCTACGAGAAGTAAGGCGTGAACTTTTAGTAGTTAATAGTGTGGATGAAGTAACCAACTCAATCTATTCTCTGAATTCAGTATGTAGTTTCTTAGTACTTGAGAATACATTGCGCACTTATGTTATTCACATTCCATATCCATGGTTTTCCTGTTTCACACCGTCATTATAACAATCATTGCAACGATAAGTTTAGTATGACTCAGATTCTTGAATGCCCAAGTATGATGTGTAATCAATGGTCCATATTCTTGGACTTGAACATATTTTAGTTATTTTCCCTGAACTATTTTTTTTGCTGATCTTAAATGTAAGATTTACTGCACTTCTATTATTTTACCTCAAGAAGATACCGCAGATGCACTTGGATCAAAAGAATAACTAAATATATTGTTTTGACTATTTTATTTTATGTCTCTTTTGTTCCATACCAATCTGAGACTGACAAGAGATTCACTGCTTTGTTCCTCTTCTCAAATTGTTGATTTTCTCCATGGTGCTTGTTCAGTTTTCTAAAGATGCTGAAAATTCTTGTAACTTGCATGTTCTCTGGGTCTTGTGGCTAACAGTTGAACCTTAATTAGCTCTAAAGATGCTGAAAATTCTTGTAACATGCATGTTCTCCGGGTCCTGTGGCTAACAGTTAAACCTTAATTATTATCACAATTTACCCTTTTCTGTGTCCATCTCAAGCGGATGTTACAGTATTTAATGCTATTAATCTTCTCAAGACATTTACATGGCATCGCTCTGTTTCTCTTCCCAAATTGTTGATAATCTCCTTGGTGCTTGTTTAGTTTTCTAAAGATGCTGAATATTCTTGTGACATGCATGTTATGTGGGTCGTGTGGTCAACAGTAAAACCTTAAGCAACATCACAATTTACCTTTCTCAAGAGGATATTACAGTAATGCTACTCATCTTCTGAAGACACTTATAAGGCACCTTCAGAAACTCGGTGTTATTCATAATAAACATGGCCTTGAACTACTGCTTAAAGCTTTTAAATTTGAAGTTCTGTCTCTTAACACTTGTTTTTGCATTCTAAGATATTCTTTTTGCTATGACAATGTAGGGCGGATAAATCTTTCATGGCCTCTTCAGGTTTCCAGGCTGATGTGAAAGCCCTGCAGAAGGTCCTCTCTGCTAGACATCTGGTAGGTTACCTTTTTGTTAACTTCTATATACATTTGTGCTTGTGTGATGCTGACAGTTGGGATATGTTGGTCACTTTGACAATACTAAACCTAATATGCAATTAAGGTCACTTTGATAAAATCTTCTGGAAGAAAATATGCTAGTAATTGTGTCCATTACTGATCCATAACCTGCTAGCTCTATGAGTTGCCTTTAATTATGCCTGTCAACATATTTTTGTTAGTCTGGAACACAAGAATACTAGGAAATATGGGTACAAATACATTTTATTCTGGGCTTAAAGTTTCTACTTTCCATCCTCTTTAAATGGCTTAGTTTCAATCAGATAACATGTTTGGGTGGTTTATATGTACCTTTGCTATTTCTCTTTCTTAGAAGTGATTACTTCATTATCATAAAGGGACTCTGATTCTCTTTTAATCAAGTGGCCTGTTCCATTTAATGTATTGTACTTGGTCATAGGCTCATAAATAATGCTGCAAAATGTGTTTGTTCGTATTGTAGATCTATCAGCATCAGCATAACAAACAAATGAGCTGCCCTGCAATGGCTCAGTTGCTATCTAATACGCTGTATTACAAACGGTTCTTCCCATACTATGCCTTTAATGTCTTGGGTGGTCTTGACAGTGAAGGTAATTCCATCCATACTCTTTAGAAGATTTCATCTAAGTCTTTTATTAAATGTTTGGGTCAGTAACATGTTCCTCTCTTATCTTTAAAATTCTTGAAGGGAAGGGCTGTGTCTTCACGTATGATGCTGTTGGATCTTATGAGCGAGTGGGATACAGTTCCCAGGGTTCCGGTGCCACGCTAATTACGCCTTTCCTGGACAACCAGTTGAAGTCACCAAGTCCTCTGTTGTTGCCTGCGGTGGTATGATCTTGACCAAACAACTTTCTGGCAGTTCCTTATTACTTTCTGTTCAGCAGTTTGGCATCTGAAACTAATAGAAAATAATAAATATCGTTGCAGGATGCGGTTACTCCACTTTCAGAAACAGAAGCCATTGACCTGGTTAAGACTTGCTTCGCTTCAGCAACTGAAAGGGACATCTATACTGTAAGTTTGTTTTCTTTCACCTATTCCTTCCAGTTGATTGGAAGTCGTCTTATGAGCTCTTGCCTGATAATGAGTTGTGCTTCATGCTGAGAGCATGCCAAATTTCCTCTAGGCAAATTCGTAAATTAGTACTTGTGTAGTCTCCCTTTATTGCATGAGGATTTTTTCTCCGCCCTTTACCCCAATAGATATACTAAAAGATTCTGATTAATGAAAAAAAAAACTTGAGAGCTTACAAATAAGGACCACTTGTACGACGAATATAGAAATTTGACTCTGCTATGTAACCTTTTCAGCCTTGTCATTTGGTTCTGCTATTGGTTGGTTATGCTCATGTACTCTATTATTAACCTCCTTTCTTCACCAAAGTTAGAATTGAGTGTTGATAGTGTATTGATACTTGAATTTTCTTATGTGGGCATGAATCATATATTTCTATTGTAAGTATGACCGTGATCTGTTTTTTTTTACAGGGAGACAAGCTCGAAATCACCGTTCTGAATGCCAGTGGCATGCGCCGCGAATTCATGGAACTCAGGAAAGATTAGTTTGAGGCCTCATATTCACATTGCTTTTCCTGCAATGGGATACAACGAGCTAGGATGCACTTTCTATCTTTCTGTTCCCATTGAATTGTCTGCTTGTAGCCCCATTGGATCTGTATTCTTGTGGATTGGATAAGTCATTCTGCTAAAGTTTGTGGTGAAGAAAATGGGGGTACTGGAAGAGCTTAAATTTATGTATTGTTCAAGTACCGGGCATAACTCTGTAGCCAGTTCTTAATCACATATGAGCTTTCATATTCTACCCGAACATATTCGTCTCTTTTCTCAGTTATTCTGGCGTAAACGTCTGTCTTTGTTAATTTTATCTGCTATGTGCATGGCTTTCCTATAAACCAAATTTTTGTGATGCACTAATATGTGGGATTAAAACCATCACCTGTAGTAAATCAGTAAATCCAAATGGTTGATCCATCTATGACATAAAAACATCTCGAAGAAACATTGCTATATAATCTGCTGTCCTAATGATCCAGAAGCACATCAACATGCAATAGTGATGCAGATCTAAAGATGCATACTATGATCATCATATACAAAAATATATACAGGAAGACAAGAACTCAGATTGCTCAATCTTTCTAACCATTGGGCATCTCATCATTGTACTTGGGTTTGGATGCTAGCAACTTCTTTAATTCGTCTTCATCGATTCCCATGAAGAGCGCAATTAGACTAGTGTCAATAGTATGGTCATTTGCAGTCCCCCCTGATGATTGAGCAATGTCACGGTTTGATTCAACTGCATCTGATTGTTGTCTATGCTCAACGGCAGGGGATGACTGTTTCACATCTTGCTTCAAATTCTTCTCTAAGTTGTTCTCTACCTGGATCTCGTGTTTATGCTCAACAGCAGGGGATGGCTGTTTCACGTATTGCTTCAAATTCTTCTCTAAGTTTCTCTCTTCCTGGATCCGAGATCCAACGTTAACAATGTCTGTATTACGATGAGCATATACGATACCTGAAGTAAGATAGGTAGACATAAGATAACAAGAATGGGGATGGGGACAAAAAATATTTTTGTAAGTACAAACATTAGCAATTTTATGATATGGGCATGCGAGTCTTTTTAGTTGCAAGCAAAGGTGCAATTTAGCAAAAAGGAAAATTTAGTTAGCATTTGGAAGGATATATCATACTTTTTGTGCAGTAGTGAATTTTGGAAGTGAAACAAAGCAACTCGAATCAAATTTTTGGGAAGGGTTTTATGCTTATTTGGTGGGTGCTGCAATCAAAATGAAAAATAGGAATGCTAGAATTTGTTTCAATTACTAGAAAAATTAGCTTCAGATCCTTATTATGGGGAAACCAGAAGGTGAAGCAGCACTATGAGACACTCAACAAGCCAATCATGCTTGAATTAGTTGAAAACAGTTTCTTGAATAGTCCAGTACTCCACCTGCAGCAAAAGAATGACAACAAAAAATCACCATACAGCTGAACTGACGAAAACTCACCAAGATCATCCAGGCCTGGTCCGACTGCTGCCTTTCCATTGTGTTTTGGCTCATCATTTGCAGAAGCAACTGTATGCTCGTTGGCTATCTCTCTATGAGAAGTAGCAAAATCTATTCCCAGTTCAGCTAGATCAAACTTTGCACTAGCACCGTCACCATTTCCTTTTTCATGGGGTTCGACAAGCTCACTCGTGAAAAGCTTATCTGAGAGGTCACGGAACAAATTACATAACCCAAAAAGCTCACCTTGAAACTCCTTGCAATCCTTTAAGCAAGAAACAGAAGTTAGTGTTGTGAAAACGTAATGACAAAAATTTCAGAACAGGAAAACATACAACTAAGTTATTTACCTGCACACCCTCAAAGTATCTATTCTCCTTCTTCCCAGATACAGCAATATTTGAAAGCTGCTGTTTATATACCTGCCTCGAGTAGATAAGTTCCTCGAGAGAGCCAGCTGCAAGAAGGCGAAATACAGTCACGTGCCGCTTCTGGCCGAAACGAAAAGACCTATCCTGTGCCTGTAAATCATGGGCCGGATTCCAGTTTGGATCAAATATTACTACCCGGTTTGCACTGACCAGATTCAGTCCAAGCCCACCAGCACGAGTAGATATCAGGAAAACCTGGAACCAGAATTTTTTAATATTCATCCAAAAATATAAGATAGAATTAGCGAGTTAAAACTTAACCTGTTTGCTTGGACTTGAGTTAAAGTCATCCACAAGCGACTGGCGTAATCCCGTTGGAGTGCTACCGTCTAGTCTTGAGAAGCAATAACCTTTCCGTATTATATACTTCTCAAGTATATCCAACATCCTGAGGAAAGCAACATTTAGAAGCAGAAAACATGCTGGTGATACAAAATGGCAGAGTCCTTGAAACAATGAAAAGATTAATCGAGGCTACATTCTACAAATGGATGGTGGGTAAAATTATTTAAAGAAAAAACACGAAAAAAGACCCAAGGATGCATTTCAAGAATGGAAGCTAGAGAAAGCTTCCTTTACCATAGTTTCAAAACAAATAAATAAACAAAAAGCAAAAGATGAATTAAGTACATCAAATTCTGTTGATGTGCTCTGAAACATGTTCTGCAGTACGTGTGCTTTGAAGCACAACTTTTAACAATTGTACAAACTCAAACATATTTAAACATGGTTGATGGAATGATGTTTTAACTGGTAGGCTCCAAATGACCTATTTAAAATCTCTCTCTATCTTCCAACAGTGTACAAACTCAAACATATTTTAAATCCTTTTGTAAGACTATATCTGCAAGGTGTGAAGGTAAGTATTAACGAAATTTCATGAAGTTCATTCAATTTTTTTTTATGAAGTTCAACATGAAGAAGATTAGAAGAATAATTATACTTCCAGCTATAGGATAATTACCTGACAGAATGACTGAAGAGAAGAATCTTGTCACCTTTAGAAATCCAGGAGTACAGTAATCTCTCTAACGTTCTCATCTTTCCACAGTGTCTAATATCACTCAGCCCCATGAAACTTTCGTCCCGGGCACTGCCTCCAACTAAATCACTATCAGCACCAAAGACAGCAGAAGCAAATTCTGCATCCCTACTCTGTTTATCTTGATCGTCCTTTGAGCTCGGCTTGATGAGCTCCAGGTGATTGCATATCTGCAGGAGGATAGAAAAATATAAAAGCCAAATAGTCCCATCTAGTACTATTAGTGATGGATTGACAAACGTGTCTAATGCATAAGGTGTGTTTTATAAAGCAGATTAAACATAAATTACAGGTACTGCAAGGGGCGTGATTTGGTATGATTCACAGAAACCTCAAAACCAATACAACTATGAGAGAGCACTTACTGAAAGGGGCAAAAACCAAACTCAAGAGACAGGATAAAACATAGACAAGCATAAGTTCTCTAATCAACACCTCTAATCAACACAAATATGAATTATCTCATGCTTTGTTGTTCTGAAGTACAAATTCAAACGCCATAATGGACCTAGATATCATTATCCTTCATATTCAAATGTCTTTCACGTACTGTAATTGTTTTAACAAGAAATAGAGTTTACACCTACCCAACCACCCCCACCCCCTCGCCCAATCCACTATTAGAATATCAATGCTTCAATAATACAATTTAAACCTTTTGTAACAGAATGGAAGGACATTTCTTCGGAGGAGGAAAATCATATGACTGGTGAAACAGTGGAAAGTTAGTGGCGAAATTCCAAACGAAGAGCACAGATGACAATATTGGGAGCTTGACGAAATATTTCCTTGGGTAACTTAGAACTCCATTCTTTCTTTATTCCTCATATTCGTTCCTCACCACTAATTCAAGCATAACATAAGAACATGTATACAAAAACAGACAACACATAAGAGAAGGGAACAAGCACCAGTTGGAGTTTGACGAGGCATGGGAAAACGAGGCAAAGAGGGCAAGAATCACAGCCATCTGGATTATCCTTATGAAGGGAAGGCCAGATTAGCCC
>CM051455.1:52729572-52759572 GCA_028274465.1 Plantago ovata | reverse complement strand
AATTTATTATTTACTACAGTCAACAAGTTTCGTTGTGATTGATGTTTAATGGAAAAGCGTACTATACTACTATTTGCTGTCATCATCTTAGGACATGAACTGAACCTATTTCACTGATCAAACATTTGCCCTTTGTTTCTAACTAGTAGTTCGCGTTAATAAATAGGACCGAGTCTGGCTTGGTTTGCTAAAAAAATGGAGCAAACTTAGGCTCAAAACCAAGCCTTTTTTTTTTTAGTACTCGAATTCGGCCATTTTAACTCGAACTAGCTTGAACCTATCGTTCACTAGTCCCTGTAGGAACCACAAAAAACCCAAAACAAACCGGTCAGCCGGTCAAGAACCCAATTAAACCAACCATTGTTTCACTCAATTACTAAAACCTAAAGCCAAAAATTCCCAATTTTCACTCTCTCTCTGTGCCGCTCCTCCAGTGTAACTACGGCTCTCTTCCGACCGCAAGGAGGTAATTTTTGCTCTTTACACGCACTTTCTGTACATGGGTTCTCTTTTATCTCATCTTTCCAATTATTGCTTTTGTCTGTGTATGTTTTTTTCTCGTCTTACCCGATTCCTAAAGTGAAATTTATCTGGACTCCTAGTTTTATGGTATCTATTCTTGATCTGGGTGTTAAAGTTCCCTGTTGCCTGGATATTATTAGGGTTTGCTTCGAAACCTAGTTTTGGTGTTATATAATAATCGAATGTTGGAACTGAATTCTTGTTCTTTACATGTGTTTTTATAATGTACTCATGTTTTTGCTTCTTTTGGTCTGTAATGGGCTTAGCTTATGCTTATCAGGTCCCAACAATTGGCTGACAAAAGATATGAATCCACTGTCCAGTGAATGGTCTTTCACGTATTCATAGATATCGATGTATGAACAGCTGAATTCATGCCAATAAAAATAAAACCAGGCTAGTACTAATTTGTGGAATGCCAGAGTCATAGCTTAGTGCCTAAACAATTGGAAGTCAAACTTAGAAATGTCATAGTTTTCACTTCCGGTTTGTCATGGAGTTATGTTGAGCATTATTGAATGACCTGCATTCTAGGAGGGATCGCTTCAGACAATTGCTCGTGTGTATTTCTTCCACTTGACACAAGCTTAAGCTACCTTCAACAATGAGCACAAACGTCCTTCTAACAAAGTAATATGTTATCATGTAGAGTATATGATTTGTGGTTTATAATGTCAGCTCATTCTTTCGCACAATTCAATGTTTTCTAGCCACCAACTATGAAAGAATAAACATTATTGTTAATGTCTTGGACACATACTGAATATTCAGCAATGTTCTTTTCTGACCAAATATTTGAATTTTTTCTAGTCCTGTATTGATAATTTAGTTAGTTTCTGTTGAAGAATCTAGGAGTTTTTCAGATTGGGGATAGGGGTATTTTTCTCATGTTTGTATCATATTTTGTCTTTACATCTCTGTTATATAATTGCAGTGTGTAGAAAACATGATAGATGAATCAGTTCCCGTGGCAACTCATAGCAAGTTGACTGGCCTGCCTCGCAAGCGATTTTATAGAGCTCGTGCACACAGCAACCCCTTGAGTGATTCGCACTTCCCTGTTCCAGTCTCTCCAAGTCAGTTTGACTATAACCTCCATTTCCCCAAAATTCAGGATGGGAGAAAGATCGAGTTTGCTGACATTGGTTGTGGATTTGGAGGCCTCTTGATTAGCCTTGCGACACTTTTTCCCGACAAGCTCATGATTGGAATGGAGCTGAGGGACAAGGTTACAGAGTATGTCAAGGAAAGGATACTGGCTCTGAGGGTCTCGAATCCAGGCAGTTACGAGAACGCATCTGTTGTTCGCACTAATTCCATGAAGTACATTCCAAATTACTTTGAGAAAGGACAGCTCAGCAAGATGTTCTTCCTGTTTCCAGACCCCCATTTTAAGGAAAAGAACCATCGTCGCAGGGTTATTAGCCCACACCTGTTGGATGAATATGCATACGTTCTTAGGGTCGGTGGGATCATATATACAATTACGGATGTTGAGGAGCTCGGGGAGTGGATGAAGTCTTGTTTGGAGGGTCACCCGTTGTTCGAGGCTGTTTTCTGAGGGTGAGCTTGAAAGCCGATCCAGTTGTGAAGCTCTTGAGCACTGCAACTGAGGAAGGACAGAAAGTGTCGAGGAACGAAGGCCAGACGTTTCAAGCTGTTTTTAGACGTATTGCACAATCTGCATAAGTAATACTCTTTTGTATGTTTCTTCTCCATTTACTTGCAGTTTGGTGTGAGCCTTTGGTACCGACTCAATTTTTTATTATTCTAGACTTCTAGTGTTAATGAAAAATTGAACATTTCAGATTACTCATCCTCGCTATAACCCTGTATCCATTGCATATTTGCATGTTAGCTGTTGGTGATTTACTTTGTCTGGGAATTTGTCAATGTTCTCTGTCCTTTCCATCCCAAAAAAACATTCAGTTTGGATTTTTTTAGTTAACTTATGATATATTTAGTTGATTTTTATATTAAGAATAAATTTAGTTCAAATTCATTAAATTCAGTTTAAATTTCTTCGAGAGAGTTGGACATTATACGTATTTTAGAATTCAAATTTTCTTTTTCAATTCACTACTAGTATTATTTAACGACTGTCTTAGTTGGTGGGATTCCAATCAAAGCACATGTTTAATGGAGTTGTGGACATGAAGTTGTACGGAAAATTCGACCTTAGTGGGGATAGTCCAATGAACCTCGAGTACAACGCATCAGTAGGGTCGTTGTGGGGTGGTTCGCAGTGAATAGCGAAAAGGGATTTGAAGAACCATGGTAGATGAGACCGTTAGACCATCTCCAACACATCAAACCCTCTCAAACCCTCTCTCATGCCACATCAGCATTCCACTAACATTTTAATCTTTTTTATTCTCTCAAACCCACTCAAACTCTCTTCATCTCCAACAATAAAACTATCAAACCCAATAAGAAAATAAGATAAAAAATTTAAAAAAAAATTAAAACCAAGCCTTTTGTTTTTTTTAGTACTCGAATTCGGCCATTTTAACTCGAACTAGCTTGAACCTATCGTTCACTAGTCCCTGTAGGAACCACAAAAAACCCAAACAAACCGGTCAGCCGGTCAAGAACCCAATTAAACCAACCATTGTTTCACTCAATTACTAAAACCTAAAGCCAAAAATTCCCAATTTTTCACTCTCTCTCTATGCCGCTCCTCCAGTGTAACTACGGCTCTCTTCCGACCGCAAGGAGGTAATTTTTGCTCTTTACACGCACTTTCTGTACATGGGTTCTCTTTTATCTCATCTTTTCCAATTATTGCTTTTGTCTGTGTATGTTTTTTCTCGTCTTACCCGATTCCTAAAGTGAAATTTATCTGGATTCCTAGTTTTATGTGTATCTATTCTTGATCTGGGTGTTAAAGTTCCCTGTTGCCTGGATATTATTAGGGTTTGCTTCGAAACCTAGTTCTGGTGTTATATAAGAATCGAATGTTGGAACTGAATTCTTGTTCTTTACATGTGTTTTTATAATGTACTCATGTTTTTGCTTCTTTTGGTCTGTAATGGCTTAGCTTATGCTTATCAGGTCCCAACAATTGGCTGACAAAAGATATGAATCCACTGTCCAGTGAATGGTCTTTCACGTATTCATAGATATCGATGTATGAACAGCTGAATTCATGCCAATAAAAATAAAACCAGGCTAGTACTAATTTGTGGAATGCCAGAGTCATAGCTTAGTGCCTAAACAATTGGAAGTCAAACTTAGAAATGTCATAGTTTTCACTTCCGGTTTGTCATGGAGTTATGTTGAGCATTATTGAATGACCTGCATTCTAGGAGGGATCGCTTCAGACAATTGCTCGTGTGTATTTCTTCCACTTGACACAAGCTTAAGCTACCTTCAACAATGAGCACAAACGTCCTTCTAACAAAGTAATATGTTATCATGTAGAGTATATGATTTGTGGTTTTATAATGTCAGCTCATTCTTTCGCACAATTCAATGTTTTCTAGCCACCAACTATGAAAGAATAAACATTATTGTTAATGTCTTGGACACATACTGAATATTCAGCAATGTTCTTTTCTGACCAAATATTTGAATTTGTTTCTAGTCCTGTATTGATAATTTAGTTAGTTTCTGTTGAAGAATCTAGGAGTTTTTCAGATTGGGGATAGGGGTATTTTTCTCATGTTTGTATCATATTTTGTCTTTACATCTCTGTTATATAATTGCAGTGTGTAGAAAACATGATAGATGAATCAGTTCCCGTGGCAACTCATAGCAAGTTGACTGGCCTGCCTCGCAAGCGATTTTATAGAGCTCGTGCACACAGCAACCCCTTGAGTGATTCGCACTTCCCTGTTCCAGTCTCTCCAAGTCAGTTTGACTATAACCTCCATTTCCCCAAAATTCAGGATGGGAGAAAGATCGAGTTTGCTGACATTGGTTGTGGATTTGGAGGCCTCTTGATTAGCCTTGCGACACTTTTTCCCGACAAGCTCATGATTGGAATGGAGCTGAGGGACAAGGTTACAGAGTATGTCAAGGAAAGGATACTGGCTCTGAGGGTCTCGAATCCAGGCAGTTACGAGAACGCATCTGTTGTTCGCACTAATTCCATGAAGTACATTCCAAATTACTTTGAGAAAGGACAGCTCAGCAAGATGTTCTTCCTGTTTCCAGACCCCCATTTTAAGGAAAAGAACCATCGTCGCAGGGTTATTAGCCCACACCTGTTGGATGAATATGCATACGTTCTTAGGGTCGGTGGGATCATATATACAATTACGGATGTTGAGGAGCTCGGGGAGTGGATGAAGTCTTGTTTGGAGGGTCACCCGTTGTTCGAGGCTGTTTCTGAGGGTGAGCTTGAAGCCGATCCAGTTGTGAAGCTCTTGAGCACTGCAACTGAGGAAGGACAGAAAGTGTCGAGGAACGAAGGCCAGACGTTTCAAGCTGTTTTTAGACGTATTGCACAATCTGCATAAGTAATACTCTTTGTATGTTTCTTCTCCATTTACTTGCAGTTTGGTGTGAGCCTTTGGTACCGACTCAATTTTTTATTATTCTAGACTTCTAGTGTTAATGAAAAATTGAACATTTCAGATTACTCATCCTCGCTATAACCCTGTATCCATTGCATATTTGCATGTTAGCTGTTGGTGATTTACTTTGTCTGGGAATTTGTCAATGTTCTCTGTCCTTTCCATCCCAAAAAAACATTCAGTTTGGATTTTTTTAGTTAACTTATGATATATTAGTTGATTTTTATATTAAGAATAAATTTAGTTCAAATTCATTAAATTCAGTTTAAATTTCTTCGAGAGAGTTGGACATTATACGTATTTTAGAATTCAAATTTTCTTTTTCAATTCACTACTAGTATTATTTAACGACTGTCTTAGTTGGTGGGATTCCAATCAAAGCACATGTTTAATGGAGTTGTGGACATGAAGTTGTACGGAAAATTCGACCTTAGTGGGGATAGTCCAATGAACCTCGAGTACAACGCATCAGTAGGGTCGTTGTGGGGTGGTTCGCAGTGAATAGCGAAAAGGGATTTGAAGAACCATGGTAGATGAGACCGTTAGACCATCTCCAACACATCAAACCCTCTCAAACCCTCTCTCATGCCACATCAGCATTCCACTAACATTTTAATCTTTTTTATTCTCTCAAACCCACTCAAACTCTCTTCATCTCCAACAATAAAACTATCAAACCCAATAAGAAAATAAGATAAAAAATTTAAAAAAAATTAAAACCAAGCCTTTTGTTTTTTTTAGTACTCGAATTCGGCCATTTTAACTCGAACTAGCTTGAACCTATCGTTCACTAGTCCCTGTAGGAACCACAAAAAACCCAAACAAACCGGTCAGCCGGTCAAGAACCCAATTAAACCAACCATTGTTTCACTCAATTACTAAAACCTAAAGCCAAAAATTCCCAATTTTTCACTCTCTCTCTATGCCGCTCCTCCAGTGTAACTACGGCTCTCTTCCGACCGCAAGGAGGTAATTTTTGCTCTTTACACGCACTTTCTGTACATGGGTTCTCTTTTATCTCATCTTTTCCAATTATTGCTTTTGTCTGTGTATGTTTTTTCTCGTCTTACCCGATTCCTAAAGTGAAATTTATCTGGATTCCTAGTTTTATGTGTATCTATTCTTGATCTGGGTGTTAAAGTTCCCTGTTGCCTGGATATTATTAGGGTTTGCTTCGAAACCTAGTTCTGGTGTTATATAAGAATCGAATGTTGGAACTGAATTCTTGTTCTTTACATGTGTTTTTATAATGTACTCATGTTTTTGCTTCTTTTGGTCTGTAATGGCTTAGCTTATGCTTATCAGGTCCCAACAATTGGCTGACAAAAGATATGAATCCACTGTCCAGTGAATGGTCTTTCACGTATTCATAGATATCGATGTATGAACAGCTGAATTCATGCCAATAAAAATAAAACCAGGCTAGTACTAATTTGTGGAATGCCAGAGTCATAGCTTAGTGCCTAAACAATTGGAAGTCAAACTTAGAAATGTCATAGTTTTCACTTCCGGTTTGTCATGGAGTTATGTTGAGCATTATTGAATGACCTGCATTCTAGGAGGGATCGCTTCAGACAATTGCTCGTGTGTATTTCTTCCACTTGACACAAGCTTAAGCTACCTTCAACAATGAGCACAAACGTCCTTCTAACAAAGTAATATGTTATCATGTAGAGTATATGATTTGTGGTTTTATAATGTCAGCTCATTCTTTCGCACAATTCAATGTTTTCTAGCCACCAACTATGAAAGAATAAACATTATTGTTAATGTCTTGGACACATACTGAATATTCAGCAATGTTCTTTTCTGACCAAATATTTGAATTTGTTTCTAGTCCTGTATTGATAATTTAGTTAGTTTCTGTTGAAGAATCTAGGAGTTTTTCAGATTGGGGATAGGGGTATTTTTCTCATGTTTGTATCATATTTTGTCTTTACATCTCTGTTATATAATTGCAGTGTGTAGAAAACATGATAGATGAATCAGTTCCCGTGGCAACTCATAGCAAGTTGACTGGCCTGCCTCGCAAGCGATTTTATAGAGCTCGTGCACACAGCAACCCCTTGAGTGATTCGCACTTCCCTGTTCCAGTCTCTCCAAGTCAGTTTGACTATAACCTCCATTTCCCCAAAATTCAGGATGGGAGAAAGATCGAGTTTGCTGACATTGGTTGTGGATTGGAGGCCTCTTGATTAGCCTTGCGACACTTTTTCCCGACAAGCTCATGATTGGAATGGAGCTGAGGGACAAGGTTACAGAGTATGTCAAGGAAAGGATACTGGCTCTGAGGGTCTCGAATCCAGGCAGTTACGAGAACGCATCTGTTGTTCGCACTAATTCCATGAAGTACATTCCAAATTACTTTGAGAAAGGACAGCTCAGCAAGATGTTCTTCCTGTTTCCAGACCCCCATTTTAAGGAAAAGAACCATCGTCGCAGGGTTATTAGCCCACACCTGTTGGATGAATATGCATACGTTCTTAGGGTCGGTGGGATCATATATACAATTACGGATGTTGAGGAGCTCGGGGAGTGGATGAAGTCTTGTTTGGAGGGTCACCCGTTGTTCGAGGCTGTTTCTGAGGGTGAGCTTGAAGCCGATCCAGTTGTGAAGCTCTTGAGCACTGCAACTGAGGAAGGACAGAAAGTGTCGAGGAACGAAGGCCAGACGTTTCAAGCTGTTTTTAGACGTATTGCACAATCTGCATAAGTAATACTCTTTTGTATGTTTCTTCTCCATTTACTTGCAGTTTGGTGTGAGCCTTTGGTACCGACTCAATTTTTTATTATTCTAGACTTCTAGTGTTAATGAAAAATTGAACATTTCAGATTACTCATCCTCGCTATAACCCTGTATCCATTGCATATTTGCATGTTAGCTGTTGGTGATTTACTTTGTCTGGGAATTTGTCAATGTTCTCTGTCCTTTCCATCCCAAAAAAACATTCAGTTTGGATTTTTTTAGTTAACTTATGATATATTTAGTTGATTTTTATATTAAGAATAAATTTAGTTCAAATTCATTAAATTCAGTTTAAATTTCTTCGAGAGAGTTGGACATTATACGTATTTTAGAATTCAAATTTTCTTTTTCAATTCACTACTAGTATTATTTAACGACTGTCTTAGTTGGTGGGATTCCAATCAAAGCACATGTTTAATGGAGTTGTGGACATGAAGTTGTACGGAAAATTCGACCTTAGTGGGGATAGTCCAATGAACCTCGAGTACAACGCATCAGTAGGGTCGTTGTGGGGTGGTTCACAGTGAATAGCGAAAAGGGATTTGAAGAACCATGGTAGATGAGACCGTTAGACCATCTCCAACACATCAAACCCTCTCAAACCCTCTCTCATGCCACATCAGCATTCCACTAACATTTTAATCTTTTTTATTCTCTCAAACCCACTCAAACTCTCTTCATCTCCAACAATAAAACTATCAAACCCAATAAGAAAATAAGATAAAAAATTTAAAAAAAAATTAAAACCAAGCCTTTTGTTTTTTTTAGTACTTGAATTCGGCCATTTTAACTCGAACTAGCTTGAACCTATCGTTCACTAGTCCCTGTAGGAACCACAAAAAACCCAAACAAACCGGTCAGCCGGTCAAGAACCCAATTAAACCAACCATTGTTTCACTCAATTACTAAAACCTAAAGCCAAAAATTCCCAATTTTTCACTCTCTCTCTATGCCGCTCCTCCAGTGTAACTACGGCTCTCTTCCGACCGCAAGGAGGTAATTTTTGCTCTTTACACGCACTTTCTGTACATGGGTTCTCTTTTATCTCATCTTTTCCAATTATTGCTTTTGTCTGTGTATGTTTTTTCTCGTCTTACCCGATTCCTAAAGTGAAATTTATCTGGACTCCTAGTTTTATGTGTATCTATTCTTGATCTGGGTGTTAAAGTTCCCTGTTGCCTGGATATTATTAGGGTTTGCTTCGAAACCTAGTTCTGGTGTTATATAAGAATCGAATGTTGGAACTGAATTCTTGTTCTTTACATGTGTTTTTATAATGTACTCATGTTTTTGCTTCTTTTGGTCTGTAATGGCTTAGCTTATGCTTATCAGGTCCCAACAATTGGCTGACAAAGATATGAATCCACTGTCCAGTGAATGGTCTTTCACGTATTCATAGATATCGATGTATGAACAGCTGAATTCATGCCAATAAAAATAAAACCAGGCTAGTACTAATTTGTGGAATGCCAGAGTCATAGCTTAGTGCCTAAACAATTGGAAGTCAAACTTAGAAATGTCATAGTTTTCACTTCCGTTTGTCATGGAGTTATGTTGAGCATTATTGAATGACCTGCATTCTAGGAGGGATCGCTTCAGACAATTGCTCGTGTGTATTTCTTCCACTTGACACAAGCTTAAGCTACCTTCAACAATGAGCACAAACGTCCTTCTAACAAAGTAATATGTTATCATGTAGAGTATATGATTTGTGGTTTTATAATGTCAGCTCATTCTTTCGCACAATTCAATGTTTTCTAGCCACCAACTATGAAAGAATAAACATTATTGTTAATGTCTTGGACACATACTGAATATTCAGCAATGTTCTTTTCTGACCAAATATTTGAATTTGTTTCTAGTCCTGTATTGATAATTTAGTTAGTTTCTGTTGAAGAATCTAGGAGTTTTTCAGATTGGGGATAGGGGTATTTTTCTCATGTTTGTATCATATTTTGTCTTTACATCTCTGTTATATAATTGCAGTGTGTAGAAAACATGATAGATGAATCAGTTCCCGTGGCAACTCATAGCAAGTTGACTGGCCTGCCTCGCAAGCGATTTTATAGAGCTCGTGCACACAGCAACCCCTTGAGTGATTCGCACTTCCCTGTTCCAGTCTCTCCAAGTCAGTTTGACTATAACCTCCATTTCCCCAAAATTCAGGATGGGAGAAAGATCGAGTTTGCTGACATTGGTTGTGGATTTGGAGGCCTCTTGATTAGCCTTGCGACACTTTTTCCCGACAAGCTCATGATTGGAATGGAGCTGAGGGACAAGGTTACAGAGTATGTCAAGGAAAGGATACTGGCTCTGAGGGTCTCGAATCCAGGCAGTTACGAGAACGCATCTGTTGTTCGCACTAATTCCATGAAGTACATTCCAAATTACTTTGAGAAAGGACAGCTCAGCAAGATGTTCTTCCTGTTTCCAGACCCCCATTTTAAGGAAAAGAACCATTGTCGCAGTATTTTAGATCTTTTGAAGCTCACCCATGGAGGGCCTTCAAATTTATCATTTAAGGATAAAGATGCTTACAACTTTTTGAACAAGAAGCGAAATGAATCTGTGAGGCATGGAGATTCAGCTACAGCTCTATCTTTCTTGGATGGGATGAAATTCAATGATGTCGATTTCATATACAAACCCGTTTATGATGCAGATAATTCATTGAAAAAGTTGTTCTGGACCGATGGGTTCTCAAGGGCTCAATACAGGTTGTTCGGGGATGCATTGGTGTTTGACAGCACATATAAAACTAATACTTATTGTTATCCACTTATCATTCTTTCTGGAGTGGACAACAATTTCAAAACTTGTGTTTTTGGTGCTGCACTGATGAAGCATGAGGACTCTGATTCATATATTTGGTTGTTGGAACAATTTATTAAGGCCATGGGAGGGAAGAAACCATTATCGGTCATGACGGATCAGGACGCTGCCATGGCTGAGGCAATTAGGCATGTGTTGCCCGAAACAAAGCACCGCCTCTGTACTTGGCACATAATGAGAAATTGTATGCAAAAAATAAAAAACCGTGAAATCTACTCTCGTCTTGGAGAACTCATGAAGCAAAATGTATCTGATTCATTTGAGTGGTGTTGGGAGGATCTGATAGCTCAAGATCTTGATGCTGATGAAATTGCATGGCTTACTAATTTGTATGATAAAAGGGAAATGTGGAGTGAGTCTCATTGTGTAGGACATTTTGTAGCAATGATGAGGAGCACCCAGAGAGCAGAGTCGCTTAACTCTCGTTTCAAGCTTCGTGTAAAACGAGGATTCAAGCTTGTTGAGTTGTTGAAGCATTATTTTAACGAGCTCCATCAGCTAAGGGTAGATGCTTTTGATAGTCAATGTGAGTCCAAATTGCCTGTACAACCACGGAAGCCTTGTGCGTTGTATCATCTAGTGAATCATGCTGCTGAAGTTTATAGTAAGAACATATTTGTTAAGGTGAAAGATCAAATTGCAGATGAACAAGCGCTTGTGCTTCTAAGTAATGACGGGTTTAGGTTAACTTTTGCTAAATGTTGGAATCTCGATGGGACCCGTTGGTGTGTGGATGCCGATGTTCAAAATACAGATTTACATGTGATTGTCAGATGTTGGAGTCCACCAGCTTGCCATGTTCCATTTGTTTTCAGCTTTTAAGCATAGGGGCCTTAAGGAGATCCCTTCGACTTGCATCCACGAGAGATGGACATCATCAATTGGGAAAAACTTGAATCGTACATTCCAAAGTTATTCTCGGCAAGTGACCCACAACGCCAGAGATTTATGAATCTATACAAAGAGAGTCTTCGATGGTCTTTGGGTGCTTCCCAGACAGATACAGACACCAGAGATGCTTTAAGAAAAATGCAACGTGGAGCAAAACGTGTGAGAGGCCATGCCAGCAACTCAGGGATTGATGATACGAATGAACCTCCTGAAGGTTTTAATGAAATTCGTGACCCTGATAGGCCATCAAAGAAGTCTAACATAGCCAATCCTGTTAAAGCCAAATCTAGAGGAGCACCCCGTAATAGAATGCAAAAATGTGGAGATTGTGGGTATGTCTTCATGCATATTATTTGTTGAATATAAGTATCCCAAATATTTTATTTTGTTGAACGTATCCACGCTTTCTATGTGTTTTATGATTCATTCTCAATGTTTAAAAAATAGGGAGGCTGGACATAAGAGGACGAAATGCCCGAATAAAGAGAAGGGTGGTTCCTAGTAGAGTACCCAACCTTTCCGCGACTGAGGTATTTAGTGTTTAATGAATTGAAATAATAATTGTTTGTATTGTATGCCCTTGATGATGTGTGTTTTGTCAACTAACCAACCTTTCTTTTTCTCGTTGTTGCTCTTTAGTAGGAGGTACCTGCCACCAAATCTGCTGCCAAGGCTTGGTATAGCTGAATAATTTACGTAAATGTCCTATGGGGAGTTTCTGTGACCTCTTTAGAGTCAATAAACGAGAGAGAATGAACTATTTCCTATTTTTACTTTTGTAGACATGTATGGGTTAAGTTTAAACCAGGGAGTTTCTGTGACCTCTTCAGTGTCAACTTTTTATTTGTAATTTTTAATGTCAAGCAACATATTATTTCCATTATGTTATATCTTTGTTTTATATGCTGAGTTGAACATGTGGAGTGAAACTTCCCGAACCAATGTTCTGCCGAAAGATAAAGCATTACATAAAGAAACTTGCAGTTTTATTTATGAACATGGATTCGACTACATTGAATCACTTGCAAGTGTTTAGTCGCGTGTGATCTTGTTGATGAATGTGTTTGTGGCAATGATGATCAACCAAATGAAAAAACTAAATACTTTTTTATCTTCTCAATTTTACTTTCACAAAACTTAATAGACCAGTATATTATTATTGCATCAGCCATTTCTCATTTTTTGTGCTAATGTGAAAGTGTTTCACATTGGCCTCAAGATTTTCAATTTCATCACTTTGCTTTCTCTTTCAGAAAGCGACCCAATCGCATGTTTTTTCAATCTAATAGATATAGCTTAAAAAGCAAGTCATTTCTCGAAGCACAAGAAAACAGTTTTAACAAGCTCGGTGTATATAACAGTACTACAACCTCACAACAACATTCATACATATGTACATGTTCTGCAGGAGTTTTACTCAACTATGTTCACTATATCAGATCTAGAGGTGGTTCGATTACAAAAAGTAAAGAACTCAACAGTGCAAGGGAGATGGAGAAGTACAAAAGTGATCTGCAAGGATCTGCATATCGCCTAACCAGTGTCATTCTCTCTGGTTGAGCTTCATAAGATGCATTTTTCACTTGGAGCGTCGGACATGTTACAAACCCGTAAGCTATCCCAGTAAAAGTAGCAGCGAAATGCGACCTGCAACCATCATGATCAAATCGATATCATATATTATAATTAAAAATCATCTAATCAGTACTTTGGCAAACATACATCAGCTCCTTCTAAATTGGAACTCAATAAATTATAATGTTGTACATGTTCTTGTAAGAAAACAGATATATATTGAGAGGTAAACTAATTTTTTTGTTCAACTTCTGGGTTTTTTGCAATTGAGTCATATTTTCAAGGTTGGACAGATCCTATCGATGTATTAATACGGAGAAAATTCCTTCATGCATAAATATTCAGGCATCTAACCTTTAAGTATCAATTTGACATCTATGAAACAACTAAATAGCTTAAACTGGATAATCAAATCAAGTTTACACTAAACCATAAAAGAGATTGTGGTAAATGAACAGATAGATAACTTACCGTCCCAGAAACAGTTGGCTCTGGTGTGTGCAGAAAGCTGATCAGATTTGCAGATATTCCTCCGAGAATAAGTACTAAGGATGGGACTTTTTGCACCAGGTATTTACAAAGTTATGAATAGGGAACTTTTTGCAACTTGGCTTTCACAAAGGACTCGTCACTCGTATGTTAGAAGGCTTAAGGAATTTAATACATAAAATTATGTTGCGGCATGTTGGCAGGGGCATGTTGCGGATGGAATGAATAAATAGGTTTTGCTGAGGGGCTGGGTGGGTATATATAGAGATGCGGCTAACTGGCATATTAGTTTATTAGATGATATTATAGAGATTTGACTCAAGGGTACCAACTCCACCTAAAGATTTCACCTTAATTCAAACCGTGGATCGCACGAATTATAACATTAATATATGTTCAAAACTTCAAATTAAAGGTTAAAAGTTAATTCACTTCTGCCAGTAACAATACTATTATAAGCTTGAATATATAGTAGGAATGAATGAATGAATGGAATGTGAAATCCTTTTGTTCATTACTCAAACTATTTGATTTTATCAAAAATAATAATTATATACTATATATTTAAGCTTATATCTTCAACGTCAATTTTAGAGTTCCTTTGGCTAGGTTTTTACCCCAAATCAAATAGTGGTACCAAAATATTGTTGTTAAACATGAAATAGTGGTGCCCAAGTATTAATTAGGGGAGTCCTTATTGTTCATAAAAGGCTTATCGTAGATTTTTTAATTACGGCTTCAGCACGTCTATAGTTTATAATACGATAAAGATAAACATCTCCATTCAATTAATTAATTAATTAAGAGTTACATGATGCTAGGTAATTAGAGTTTGAAGGCTCCATGCAACTATCACGTTCAGGACAGAATTAGAGTTTGAAGAAGACTCCATGCGTTCAGAAGAGAAACACGTCAGAACAGAAAGAGAAACACGTTCAGAACAGAAGAGAAACACGTTACATGTTCAGGTAATTTTCAGGATCTAAGAAGACAACCACCTAAAAAGTTGACTTCCAGGTACGTATTTTTTCTAATTTTTCAGCTTAACAAGCGGATTTTAGTTATTTTTAATGACAAACTTGCATATCTTGACTTGCTTGGACTTGCTTGGAATATACCTTTTGATTATATAATGTTCCACAATTTATGGAAATACAAATCTAATTGGATTCAATTTTTGTACTGCTCTTAGTTGAATGGTTGTGTTAGATGTAAGTACTGTGAATAGCATATGTGGATCATATATCTTAATTAGATTCAGCATTGAGCTTATGTTACTTGTAGAATGCATGAGCAGAAGCAGAAACAAGCAAACCACTTATACTAGCTTTAAGTTAGGTTCTAAAATTTACCAGGACAAGGCTCACAAAATAAGATAGAAACCAAGTTGCCTCTTTCACTAGTTAAGATAGTAACAATACCAATTCCCCTAGATTAACTGGAGCTGTATCAGCAACAATGGAAGCTTGCATTCTGAGTCCATTCTGAATTAGATGCTGATGAACAGCTCCCACAGCAAGAAGTATAGGAATTGCAGGGCGAGTTGCCTCCTGGTAAAAATAAAGAGTTATAAAAAAATCATTCCTAACCAAATTAAAGAAATCAAACAAACATAACAAAAACATCAACGCCCTCGACCTCGAGAACAATTAGTGGTCCTCCATTGTAATTTAACATCCACGTACTGGATAATCTAGTGAAAATTCCATCTCATTGTTTGCTCATAGAAAGATGAAAAACTTACCAAGTCATCAGACCTGTCGGATAGTACAAGAAGCTGAGAACCATTTCTAACAGCTTCATCTGCAGCTTCACAGAGCTTGTACAATGTTAGGTTAACAACACATACCTTGATTGTGTGAACAGGTGAGAGCTTGAAGATGAGGAAGGCGGCTGGCGGTGAGGAGGCGACGACGGTGTGGGAGGATGGCAGCGGTGTATTGGAGTTGTACGACGCCGTGAAGTGGTGGTGGTGCAGAGACGACGCACAGTCTGGAGAGTGGAGTCGGTGGACTGGTGGCGGTGCAGAGGTGGTCGTGATTCGTGATGGGAAAGTCCGGTGAGAGTGGTGGTGGTGGCCGGTGAGAAGAGATGAGTCGATCGATCAGAGGAGGAGAAAGAGGGATGATTGAAATTGGAAATAAAATTTTAGATCTAGGGTTGGGACTTGGCATATTTTATTTTTTTGGTAAAACTTAGCCTATCGAGTGGGGGGAAATTGGGACTAAAATTTGGTCAGACTTCCCTCCTTTAATTAATTAGTCCTCTAATTAAATTCTACTGAATTTTTTAATTTATATATATTATTATATTATTATCATATTTATTTTTCAAAAATATTCAACATACACTTATTAGGATTAAATTCAAAATAGTGTCTGAATGGAATCGTAGATCTTCTAATAAAAATTGAGATACAATTGATAAGTTATTAGCATATACATTAAACCATATTATAGACTTATTTGATTATTCGTGAATAAAAAGACCGTATCATCAAAGTACCCTACATCACAGGTGGTTTTCTATTCCTCGCGAATGTTATTATGGTTTTTTTCGTTGACATACACACACATATACACATATGTTCCCACTACATGGACTGAAAGTAATCATTAAGTGAGTTTTAGATCTTATAAGTCTTAAAACATGCCACTGGTTGATGGCAATTGAGATGTGGAGTTTTAATAATGTTGCATTAGAGACTAGCGTGTGGTTTGCATTATATAATATATAGATCCTTCGAGAAAGTAATAGTACGTTATCACTTGATCGAGTCATAAAAGTTCACGTTCGGAATTAGTATATATCGAAATACATTCGTTTATAAATTAATGTGACGGATAAATGATTTATGACATTGATATGTAACGACCCTACCCGAATCGAATTAATCAAGAATAACATGAAAATGTCAAAATGCGAATAAAACATAAATTAAATATTAATTTTATTTCCACGCGCTTGAGGAGTTATTCAACTCTCTACACCTAACTGAATATTAAAATCTACACACGCTAAAACCCAACAAAGTCAATTCAAGCCAACACACGATGGGTATATCAACTCTCTTAAGTCGGTCCAAATAAAACCAATTAATTCAACTGAAGACCACACAATCCATGGGTATCTCATATCTCTTTAGCAAGTCCTAATAAAGTCCACTTCCATTGCTCAAAAAAAAAAAAAAAAATAAAGTCCACTTCTAATAAGTTCATAACAAATTCTAAAAGACAAATTAAACAAAAGCTCATCTCATAGACTTACGACTCCAAAGTATCTTTCGGAGATCGAGAAAGGACATAGTTTGAGCTCCAAATGGATACTCCACAACAAACTAACAAATTATGACAATCACTGAGATGCGAGATAATGTTCAAACTCATAGATATCAACTTACATTGTCTCAACAATATCACAATATAGAAGCAACTTAATAGCTAGCCTCATTGTAACAAGCCATATATGTTGTTCTATCCGTTCTTACTAACAATTTGTTTATTATTTACAAAAATTATAAATAATATTTCAACTAGACAACACATTTACAAACTAGTCATCATGTGAGTCGTAGGGTAAGGATGATCATTATCTAGGTTAGAATAATGAATTAATTTCGTTGGTCGATCTATCAGAGTAAAAAAACAATTCAAATACAACGAGAAGTTTATTGTAGTTTAAGATTAATAATATACACAGAAATGCAAATTCACAATTAAAATGTTTTCATTATACAAAATATTACTTATATTTAAAACATCATCAATTAAACCAAATTGGAACTTTCTCCTGTTGGTTAAGTAAGCTGATTTCCATTGTTATGGCTTGGGTTCGAGTCCCGCCAGCAACATTTAAATCTAATAATTTTTTAAATAGACTCCCATATTGGATATGGATCCGGGCCGGGCCGGTAAGGCCGGATTACGGTCGCCGGTCAATGATCGGGCCCGGCCCGATCCGGCATAAGCCCACATATGGGCCCGACGAAAATTAAAATAATAATAATATATGTAAATATTTTAATAATTTTATTATTAATTTAATTCAAGGTTATTTAAGTAAATTTATATTTAACTGAAAGAATAAATAAAAATAATTATTTAAACTTCTTGGCGAAGGGTTGGCGAAGGCGAATGACGTGTCACCTTTTCATTGGTGCCTGTTGTCAGGCAAGGCGAAAGCCTGCCTGACCGTAGAAAAGCCGTTGTCACATGACAATTAAATTACATTTACTGTTTGTTTGGCACGAGTAGAATTTAGATTATGTTTATGGATTTTCATGCCTCACACTAAAATCCAAATTATGGTCCAAACTCAATATTAAACAAACAATAAGTTTGAATCCTCAGTACCAAAAATAATATTTTATATTATTAAAGTGAAAATTTTATTTCATAATAGAATTTTTTTAAAAATTACCTTTTAATATAAATTATAATTAATTTGGAATCAGTGGAGATTTAGAAAAAATAATAATAATACAAATGAGAAACTTATAGATGGTCGGGGACGGAGAGTATTAAAAGAAAAAACATTGGTTGCAAATGAATTTAAAATACTCTCAAAATTGAGTAATGAATGGGACGATGGCGATTTTGTAAGAGCGCAATTGATATTTTCCCAATTATTAAATGAACGTTATTCAAAAATATCAAATATCAGGCGCCAAGTTTCCCGCTTCATCTTCCCGCCTGCAACCCCTACAAATACTACAACAATCTGTTCTCATTCATTCACATTTTCACCCCAAATCCTCTTTCTCTATCTACAAATTAACAGTTCACGCGCCGCCATGGTTGTCGCCTTACGCCCGGGAAAGTTCTACGGAAGCAGCCTTCCACGCCCGAGGATCTACACCGATCTGAAGTTCAACGAAGAACGGATCGATCCACCAGTCTCGGTCACAGATCCTCTCGTTGCGTGGGCCAACGAAGCCCACTGGTCTATGGCGGTCTCAGCTTCACGCGCTTCCGTCTCCAGGGCCGGATCGAAGGCAATGTCCAGAAGCTACGCGCCCAGCTTGATAATAAGCAGTTTAAGAAGAAACCAAAGATCCAGAAAAAACATACAGCCGTCAAGGAATTAAGCGGCGGCGCGTGGTGGTTGATGAGGAGGCGTTTGTCAGTGTGAAGAGGAATTTGGCTGATGAGTTTGATGCTGTGGCCTCTAGGACCAGGAGCAAGGCTAGTTCTTAGATGCAGTAAAGGTGTTTGATAAATGCCTGATAGAAAAAAAAAAAATAATATAAGATGTTTATTTTCATATTGATTGCTTTTGAATTTGTTACTGTACATTTTTTGCTGGGTTAATTATTAATATAAAGTATCTTATACCAAATCTGTTGGACTTTTGACTTGGCTTCCAGAAATCTTTGGTCCAAATTGAAGATTTGAATCAGAAAATTAATCCAGGAGTTTCCTGTAAACAATGATATATAATTTGAACATTTTCTTCATCAGTCATTGTCATTAATCAGTCTATCAACAGGACTCGAGTCTCAACGAATCATCGAATGCCAACGTAGAATCCACTTGTTCATTTTATAAAACCTGATGTGCCTGCTGAATGATAATTCATAACCAGCAAACAATAAGCAGTTAGGCACTTATCCATGGAGATTCAGGTCCCAACCGAATCTTCCTCGCTTGCTATTCTTCCCTTCGATAAAAGAACTGATGAAGAAACTGCTAACACGAACATACCCCTCATCACCTGGCCCAAAACTGTTCTCTATCTTGATGGTTGAGTTCAGTAGACACTACATTCATCAATGGCTAACAGATACGGTCTTATTCATTATGGTTTCTATCTCCTTCTCTCATTTAGTGATCGGGTTGGAGATGTTGGAAAAGACAGGTCTTTCGGACTCTGTTGCCCCAACGGTTATGTCTTTACTTAAGTTTTCTCTGGTGATGGTTACCAGCCATGCTTTGTCACAGGTGGACATATACGATCGTCTGTTCAAGGTTTCTGTCAACCGGAAAAACCGTTTCTTTGCCCCGTTTTTCCTTCCTTAGCACGTCTTCTCAAGCTATCGTATGGAAGACATGTGAGTCACATAGTCTTTTACACCGTTCAATTTGGCTGGATTATGGTGGGAGGTTCTAATGCACGAGGAGAACATGGATGGTTAGTGAATTTATGTCTTCTCTCGTTCTTGCAAATCACTGTGCTTCCATTTGGGATCAGAATAAACTTATCTTCGGATCTAACAATGGTCGTTGGAATCCTCACTGCTTTTTGTGGAGCAAGTTATGATTTCGCACTTTTAACTTCCCCTTCTTATGTTGTGCAACGTTTTTTGGACACAAGAATCTTGAAATTGCTGCCTTTAGCTGCAGCACAAATAAATAATTATGTCAGGATACTGAAGGAGAGGAAGATAGAGAAGCTGATTAAATATGCTGCTGGGTTGGTGGGAACGGTTCTGTTCCAGAATTTCTTCCGATTAACTACTTTCCATGAGGTGAAGGCGTTTCTTTACCTGGCGACGTCATGGCTTGCGAACCTCACTTTGATTGATGCTTCACACGATTTTGGGATATTTAACTTCCTACTTGGAAATGTGATCCTTGGCTCAACTGTGAATCAATCAGGACTACGGATTACTACATGGTTCACTTGTTGCGTTTGTCTTCTCCTCTATGTAGTTCGCATCAACCTTAGGACATTGACGAGCTCGAAAAGCATGGAAAGTAATTTGCGATATCCACTTTTTCTTTTCTTGATCTTCTATTGTTGTATTATTGTTGATAGTCTTCATAACATATTTTACAGAATCTAAAAGAATGAGATGTTTTGCAATATATATCAAACAATTGGCGTGCATTTATGATCACAATATCTATATCTTCTCCTTTCCATGATATGTTTATAGTGCAATGTATCTGAACACCTGACTCCTGAATATCAGAAGATTCTGATAGTCATTCATCTTTGTGTCTGCTTTGTCTTCTGGAACTGTTTGTAAATTAATTATTCTTTGCGTATGCTGGAGAGGAGATCTTTGCATGTTAGTGACAGGCAAGGACTTCTGTTGGATCAGATTTTGTAGTTTAGACATCATCAGACTTAGAACTTGGAAAGATGTTAAGTAAACTTACTGTCATTTAATGTTGGATTAATCTGTTCTTGGAGCTGATTTTGGCCGCTATTTAGATGGACACGTGTTGTTATGTTACTCATGTACCGATTTTAAATTCCTATTGATCAGCATATAGTTGTGCTGAGTTATCTCTTCTTTTGCTGCTCTGGAATATGATAGTATGACTGTCAATGATTTAGCTGTTTCTGGTTCAGCTGCAAAGTCATGTACTGTATATTTGTTTGGACTTTTGACCTTGTTTGTCATTAGTTCAATCAGAAAATCTTTCCTATAAAGAATGATGTAAATTGCTTTCAAACAGACTAAGTTTGGCCTCAATATTCAAAAGCCACTGGACTCTTGGGTGCAATATTTTCTTCATCTATCATCTCCAGTCTAGTCAACAGGACTCAACAAATCATCCATAGACACCCTATAAATACCAGCAGACTATCTCCTCGTTCTGTACGTCACAGTCGGTGCCAGTCATGCCACGCCACTTACTAGCTAGAATTGAAAATTTCATTTATATAGCTGATGTCTGTCTGTATGATAATGCATAAACAATCACAGGCACCTATAAGTGAAGAAAAGGAGGTTCATATCCAATTATGAACGCGAAAGGAAAAGTAGAGAACGGTGATGAAACAGTATTGTCATCATCTCAAGTCTAGACTCTATGTTCTCCTTCACGGTTAAAAAAGTTGTTGCCTGTAGCTTTTGAGCGAGTAAGTAATTATGTTCAGAGATGCTGTTGGATTGAACGGTTCTTTTCCAGAATTTCTTTCAAGTAAATACTATCCATGATGTGAGAGCCTTCTTCACCTGGCGATTTCATGGCTTGCAAGCCTCACACAGATTGATGCTTCCATGATTTGGGATATTTAATTAACTTCCTCCTTGGGAATGTGATCCTTGGTTCAACTGTAATTCACAATATCCACACCTTTTCTTTCTTGATTCTTGTATTATTGTGATAGTTTTCATATATATAACATAACAGTATTTTTACAGATAAGAATAGAATGTTGAATGTTCATTAGTAAAATTATGAGGAACATTCTCTGCATTGCATTTTACCTCAGACACGAAGCATACAGTAAACAAGTACAACAAACACAAGCACACAATGCAAACAAACAACAAACAGTGAATAATAAAAATAACTTAAATGAAAATTTAAAAATATAAATTTTAAAATATAATATTAAATATATTATTTGATTGGGCCTATAATTGGGCTCATAGTGGCCGGGCTGAAATTTGGTCATATACCTGGCTAGAGTCGAGTCAAGCAAGGCCCAACCCGAGTCCACATTCGGCCTTGATACGGATTGGTGGAACTCTATTTATTTAAAGAAGAAAAAAATAATTATTAATTCAAATATTCAATGATGCACACCAAACTTATGGAAATCAAAGTACCAACCAGCTTTTGATGTTATAAATTGAAATAATAAATTGCATATAATGAAAACATTCAAATTGTGAATTTTTGTTTATGACTAGGATTGATGGTGCGCGCTTGGCCCGTCTAGGTTTTTACTTTCTAGAACTAGAAATGTTTTTGTTGTTTGATGGTCAAAAGTTCAAGGTTAAGCTGAAAATAACCACCTTATGCAAAAAGTTGTTATTTGGTCCTAGCTGGAGAGCTTTCGCGCGTTAAGAATCACAATGTTCGCAAAGGCTCCACAATAACAATAATGATGTCAGTTGCCCGACTTCTACCTTGAAGACTGGTGAGGTTTAGCATTACCCGTACCCTAGTCGACTTGATTGTTGTCGGTACTGCTACCTGGTTAGGATACTTCGTTACTACTTAATTTTCAAAAGATTTTTTGGTCGTTTTTATTGCCCAAGGCACGGGGTGGAGTAAAAGTGCCCAAAGTCCGCTCCAGATTCTCCACTTGTTTGGTGGGTCTCAACATATGAAATCAAGATTGGAAGAAGATACAAGTGCAGAAGAATAATATGGAGGGAATTCGTCTGGTGCATTGCACCAGTGCCATGGGAACAGAAGAAACACCCGAACATAAGGAGATTGGGAATCTGTATGAAATCAAGGAAAGGTCCAGGAATGGAATGAGATTGCAGTCTCTCAGTCAATCATGGGATACACAAAATCAGTGCAGATTCTCTGGAGTTTTCTATTATTAGCACAATTAGGTTAACTCTAGATTGTATAAATAGGCAGTCCTTAGCTCAGTATTTTGGACATAACTTTCTTTCATTGTTCTAGCTATAAACTCAAAGTGTGAATATAAAGCAAAGCTTCCACATATTGATTTCTTTTCGTACTCTGAGATGGTATCAGAGCCAGGTCGATTAATGATCTGAGTTTTTGGTAGTAATCCATCTATTGCTCATAATACTCTTTGCATTCATCACACTATTTGATCATTTGCTAGTTATCAATTTTTATTATTTATTTCATCTATTCACACTAAGATCAGTTCCTCATACTGTTGCTATCAGTTGAGTAAATCAAACATCAAATTTTTTCTTTTTTTTTTTCTCATATCAAATCATCTCAAAATCATGTCTGATACAAATCAAAAAGTTGTTGATGAGACTGAGCAAGCTCTTGAAACTAACAAGAAGCTGGATAAAAATCCATCAGTTGATGACATTGTAGTCACTACTCTTGCTATCACAGATCCATATCACCCTTACTATCTTCATCCCAGTGATAATGCTAGTTCTGTCCAGCTTGATGTTATCCTTGATGGTAACAATTTTCATGACTGGAAACGCATGATCACTATTCAGTTGGCTGGAAAGAATAAAATGGGTTTTGTTGATGGCTCACTTACTCAACCTGATGCAGCTGATCCATTGTATCTTCCTTGGGTCCGATGCAACAATCTCATTTTCACATGGATCTTAGGATCAGTTAGCAAAGAAATTGCTAGTACTATCAGATATGAAACTACTGCCAAAAGTGTTTGGGAAAAGATCATTGCACATTACTCAGATCCAGGAATCATGAGAATTTTTGAGATAAGACATGAGATTTGCAGGCTAATGCAGGGATCAAGCACTGTCAGAGAGTACTACACCAAGCTTACTGCCCTACTAGCTGAGCTTAGAAATTATAGGCCAGCTGAAGGTTGCTCTTGTGGAAAGTGCGCTTGCAGACCACTGCATGATCTATACAAGGCACATCAAATTGATTCAGTTATCCATTTCCTTATGGGACTCACCAGTGCCTATTCACATGTGAGAAGTCAAGTTCTGGCCATGGACAAAACACCTACTCTGGATAAGGTGTATGGCTTAGTCCTTCAAGAAGAAAGACAGTTGAGTGCTCGAGTTAATATGCAACAGACTCATGAAATTTCTGCTATGTCTGTCGGTTATAAGAGGAAGGGAGATAAGTTCAATTTGTATTGTACTAAATGCAACAAATCAGGCCATTCAACTGAGAAGTGCATGATATGCACCCACTGTCACAAACCAGGCCATCTAGAATCCAGTTGCTACAGAAAGATTGGTTTTCCGGCTGATTTCAAGTTCACTAAGAATGGCTCACAGCCTCCACGTGGAAGGTACCAACCAGCTGCAGCACAAGTCAACGTTGAACCTGATGAAGAGCTTACTCCAGCACAGCTCAAGCAAATCATGAGGATCCTCAAGGCCCCTAAGATCAATGCTGTTGGATCTGCTTCAACCAACTCTGCTTCCAACATGACTGATGAGCAATTTGCAGGTATATTTATCAATTCAGTTAGTTTAAATATTTGGATTCTTGACTCTGGAGCATCAGATCACATCACTTTTTCACCATCAATATATACTCACAATGTTAAAACTATAAATTCTTCAGTTCAGCTACCAAATAGTGATAATATCACTGTCACACACATAGGTGATATATACATCAATGAATTCATTACTCTAACGAATGTACTATGTGTACCTAGTTTTAAAATCAATCTCATTTCTGTTAGCAAATTAACAGAACATTGTGACATTCAATTATTATTTAACAAAAATCATTGTATCATGCAGACTCACTCATCTATGATCCAGATTGGAAAATGCAAGAGTAAACAAGGACTTACTATGTGGATTTCAAATTTCCAGCCGCAACTCATCACATCAATCAGTGTGCTCAAATTAATAAAGATCTATGGCATTATAGGCTAGGTCATTTACCTAATGAAAGACTCAAGTTAATTGAGCATTCATCTTCTATTGTACAAGCAACTGATTTTAGTCATTGTGATATTTGTATGAAATCCAGACATAAGAAGAGTTCTTTTTCTATTAATGAAAATTCTATTTCTACTAATATTTTTGAATTACTCCACTGTGATGTTTGGGGTCCATTCTCACAAAAATCTTTACATGGACATAGATTCTTTTTAACAATAGTTGATGATAGTTCTAGGATGACTTGGGTTGTCTTACTTAAATACAAATCAGAAGTACAAGAAATTCTTCCTAATTTTGTCAAAATGATTTCCACTCAATTCCAAAAGACAATTAAAATCATCAGAACTGATAATGGCACTGAATTCATCTTATCCGACTTTTATGCCAAAACAGGTATCATTCATCAACTCACTTGTGTTTACACACCAGAACAAAATGGTGTTGTCGAAAGAAACATCAAACTCTCCTCAACACAGCTAGAGCCTTACTGTTTCAAGCTAATCTTCCACTTAAATTCTGGGGAGATGCAGTCCTGACAGCAACTCATCTAATCAATAGGATTCCATCTATCATATTGCATAATAAATCTCCCTATGAAGCATTAATGAATAAAATTCCTCCTCTTGAACACATTAAAGTATTTGGTTGCTTAGCTTATGGCACTACTATACCAGAACTAAGGCACAAATTTGGCACACGATCAAGGAAATGTATATTCATTGGCTACCCAGCTCATATCAAAGGATATAAGCTATATGACATTGAAAATCATACTACTTTCATTTCCAGAAATGTCATTTTTCATGAAAATATATTCCCATATCAGGTTTATAATCCTCCATTAAATATTGACCCATCACCTTCACCCAGTTACTCTAATGAATTCAACCCATCTTCTCCTAATCTAAAGATTTCCAATACTCACGATCTCCGTTCACAGAATAATGATGATTTCTTTGAAATAATGAACATCACATTTCTGAACAAACTCATGATCACAATACAAATCATGATAATGTCTCCGCTTCTCAACATTCATCTCCTACAGAGGAGATTTCACCCATTTCGCTATCCCCTCCTATGGAGGACAATGGATCTATCTCAGAAACTCAACCTGAATCACTACAACCACCTGAATCTAATAGTCCTGTTTCTGAACCAAATAGTCCTATTTTTGAATCTAATAGTCCTATTTCTGATTCAAATAATCATATTTCTACAGAACCTATTATTTCATCACACATGGAACAACAACATGATCAATCAGTTCTTAGAAAATCAGATAGAGCTAATAAATTTCCAGGTAAGTACAATGATTTTCACTGTGAACCAGTCAAGAAGAAGAGCAAGAATACAATGGCTACTTGTAGCACTATCTATCCTCTATCTGATTTCATTTCTTATGATCAACTCTCTCCAACTCATAAAGCTTTTTCTCTACAAATTTCAAAACATCATGAACCAAATTCCTTCTCAGAAGCTATTAAATCACCTCACTGGTTGGCAGCTATCAAGGAAGAAATACAGGCCATGGAAGACAACAAAACATGGATCATTACATCACTTCCTCCTGGTCATAAAGCCATTGGTTGCAGATTTGTTTTTAAAACAAAACTCAAGCCCGATGGGACAATAGACAAATACAAAGCACGATTAGTGGCTCAAGGCTTTACTCAACAATTTGGCATAGATTATAATGAAACATTCAGTCCAGTTGCAAAACTAACAACCGACAGACTCTTTTGGCCATTGCTTCACAACTCAACTGGAAACTTGCTCAACTGGACGTTCACAATGCATTTCTTAATGGTGACCTAGAAGAAGACATCTATATGAAAATTCCTCCAGGTTTCACCATTAAGGGGGAATCATTGGACAACAAGGTGTGCAAGTTACAGAAATCAATTTATGGTCTCAAGCAAGCTTCCCGACAATGGAACTCAAAACTCATTCATTTTTTAATCCAAATAGGCTTTAAACAGTCTAAACATGATTATTCACTCTTCATAAAACAAGATACAAAAGGAGTCTTGGCACTGTTGGTATATGTAGATGATATTCTACTAGGAGGAAGTAATATTCAAGAAGTAGAAAGAATCAAATTTCAATTAAAACAACACTTCAAAATAAGAGATTTAGGACAACCAAGATATTTTTGGGTGTTGAAGTAGCAAGATCATCCAAGGGAATATTTTTGTGCCAAAGAAAATACACCCTTGAAATCATTGAAGAATGTGGCTTGTTAGGATGCAAACCGCTCATCATTCCCATAGAACAAAATCATAATCTCAGTCAAGATACAGGGAAACCTATCAAAAATTCAACTATGTACAGGAAAATAGTAGGTAAATTAATTTACCTAACATTCACAAGACCTGACATATGTTACTGTTGGTCCCTTTAAACAACAAGAAAAGACTAGAGGGGGGGGTGAATAGTCTTTTCAAACTTTCGTCGTTTAAAACTTTCTCAGCAAGTACTTATTACTTTTCAGTAATGAGGTTGCTGATACTTAACTTTCTCAGCAATCGTAAGTTACTTTCCAGTAACTCGGTTTGCTGATACTTAAAATCAGAGAGCGGAAGTCTTTGAAACAATAAGTGCTTTTTCAGCAAGTAAGGTGTTTCAGCAAGTGATGTGAGTGACTGTGTACAAGCAGATATAAATTTGCTGAAAGCTAAATGCAGTAAGTAAATCACACAAACGCTTTTAGAGTGGTATCTGAGAGTGGCGTAATCTCCCAACTAATCCACTTTGTCCTTTCTAGGACTGAATCCACTAAGATATGATTGAGGTTCCTTACAATCTCCTATCTAAAGCGATTCAACAGAAACCAAAGCACACTTGCTTCGTCTCCAACCTAAACTAGAGAACTCAACTTTGTTCTCCACCAAACTTGGTACTTATAATCAGCAAAACTATGCTTGATTAAGTTCCCCTGAATATCACGCCTGAAAGGGTGTATTTTCAGTTAGAGAGTTTTGGGTTGAGATAACTTAATTATAACTTATTCAGTTACAACAAGTAATCTAAGAAACACAACTTGGAATACTTTGCAGTAAACAAGTTTGATTGTTTCTGGTGTCAAGATTTGTTCTTGTTCGAAAGAAAGAACACTTAACTAATTTCTTAGCCGAGTTTGTTCTACTTCTTCACAAGTAGCTTTTTCAAGCTTTAAGTCTTGGAACGGATCAATGGCAGTAAGAGAGTTTGAAGGTTTGTGAGTTTTAAGCACAAGTGAGAGTTTGATCACGTTGTTGACACACTTCAACTCTTTGCCGGATGACCTCTATTTATAGTGCAAGTAAGGAGCCGTTTGAATTTCAAATCCTAAGGCTTTTGTTCCTTAACATGTCACTATCTTGCTTTTGTACTTTCAGCAGCAACCTTTGTTTGTCTTCTAGTCTTCATGTCCTTTGTGTGTAAGCTTTGCATTAAATGCACCTTTGAATAGAATTCAAACAGTAACAATGGAGCGCAAATTCACGTACATTCAGCAAGAGGTCACATATGTTCATCAGCAAGTGTTTATTCTCAGTTTCAGCAAGCACAACCTACTCTGTCTTTCAGATTTTCACTTATGCAATGCTGTTGCTGAAAATTTCACTTTCTGAACAACACGTGCCTTACCAGTCTTCAGCAATCTTCAAGTCTTCAAGTCTTCAAGTCTTCAGATCTTCAAAGTCTTCAAGATTCTGACCGGTTTCTTATTTGCTTCAATAATTTGTTTATAATAAACAAAATACATCTTCAGCAAATACTTCAATAGGTCATTTTCTTTTCAGAAAATCACAGCTAAGCATCAATAGATATTTTCTTTTCAGAAAATAAAATACATCATACGCAAATGTAAAAACTTATCTAACACCTAACTAAGTCAGCAGCAAACGTTCCTCTTTTACAATGTCCTTAAAATTCTAAATTCCTATGGACCTTAAGAGTACTAGTTACTGGACTTTTCTTAATTTAGCATGGTTAATTGCTCATCAAAATTACAAGTTTCCTAACAAATTTCCCCCTTTTTGATGTTAGCAATCCATGGCTAAATTAATTGTTACCCTTTTAGAGGTTTCTGATGTTGAATAAATCAGATGATTAATGCAAGCATACTTGAATAAATAAACAGTAAGCATAAGTAAGTTGCATAATCAAAAACCAATAAGAGTCAAAAGAATTCATTGCTGAAAGTTATCAAATGGAAGTTTACAAGAAAGCATAGATAACAAGGAATCAGCAAACAAAAACTTTTACAAGAAAAGCCATTGCAGGGACTTAAGCTCTTTCAGAGGATTTTCTCAAAATCTCTTTTACACTCTTCTCAGCAAGTGCAGTGAATTCAACACAATCCTTTTCGTAGTTTTCCAGTAGCCTACGGACTTGTAGTTGAAGAATTCTTGCATTTTTGCAGGCAGTATGATGATGCTTTTCAGCATTCATTTCCATGTAGTTAACAACCCACAAATGCATACCCCAATTGCTGGCATGGAGAAGTTGTGTATCTGAAATGTTTCTTGGGTGAATCTTTCTTAACCAGAGAATATCATCTTCTTGATCCTGAGCAGTCAGATAGAAGTACTCATAAGGAATCAATCCAAGTTTCTTCTTGAGTTTCTTTGTTACCGGGTCAGTATAGAAAGCGATGCCAGGAGGTTTGACTATATCTGGTTCTTGTCTAAATGTCTTACCAATGGCAACTCTTCTTACATAAACCTCAAGATTCACCATCTCTTAGCAATGTTTCTTGGGAGGGATTCTTCCCTTTGCTTCTTTTGGACCTTGAGTTCAATCCATTTGAACATCTAATTCAAACAGGCGGTAGGAAAGAACTCATTTACCAACAAATCTTCCAGCTTTAAGATCCAACAACCATGAATGTTTCTGATCACATTCTGAGTGGTTTCATCATTGTTGGTCTTTGTATATTCAATGCCGGAGCCAATAGCAATGTTGGCCAGCCTTTTCTCTTCCTGTCTTTGCCTTCTTCTTCTTGTTTTAGCATTGTCTTGATCTCTTGCTGAAGAGTCAGACGAAAAATGCCTTGAGTGGCCAGACGGAGTTATGGCTGTTAAGGGTCTAGCTCTTATGGCTTGAGCTATTGTTTGATTGTCATCATCTTCTTCATCATCTTCATTCAGATTGTGATGACTTTCAATGTGACAGAAATCTTGAGTTTCAGCAGCGGT